>CM027126.1:6671895-6794180 GCA_015476505.1 Urochloa ruziziensis | reverse complement strand
GCGACAACACCCATTGCCGAAGCAGAAAGCCTCTCCCTCTCGATCTCCTCGGCGCTGCGTCCTGCTACGGCATCCTCCGGACTCTTTGAACACGTACGTCGGCGGCCACCGATGATGCCGTACGTTCTCTGTGAATTCGTGATCGAACTGCAGGGGGCATCTTGCAATCTTCTGCGGAAAGAGATTCTGTATGCAGGAGCTGGACTTGTCACCGGCTTCGTTCAGCTCATCACGGGCCACGGTGCTCACTGGGCTGCTTAATCGGCTTTCATGCCCACATGACGCGCTTCCACACATCCCACGCCCCGCGGATCCTGCCGCACGTTGTCGATCGAACGGCTCCTACGACCCCAGGGGGTGGACGGTAAATGAAATACCGTCCACCCCCTGGAACGGGGAACGCGACGCCGACCACTCCTTCGCCGCGGTCACCGCCGCCGCTCGCCGGCTGTTCGAGCGCCCCTCGGGCCAGAGGACGCGACACGGGCGGCGGCCTGCAGATCACCGCGATGCGCCATCGGCCGGCCTGCGCGCTCCGGGATCCGGAAGCCGGAGCAGTAGAATCTCTCTCCCTCCCTCCTCGGCGCCGCATCCTCCTCCCAAGCAAGATTAAGCCATGGCGGCCGAGTGGAGCTCCTGCCTGAGAGGTCCGGAGTGAGTCCGGACCCACGCGCCGCTGACAAGACCGGCGTCGAGCAAGTTACAGACAGGGCCGGATTCCCCCGGTGACGTGTCAACAAGACTGTGCGGCAAGCTCCAGCCCCCAACCCCTGGTGAGGGTGAAGCCGACGCATGCATGCATGACATGACTCACCGGGAATCACGGCCGGCGACACGGTCCGGCGCCGACCTAGGACGAGTGCCGCTTTGCCGGGCAAGAAGAACGCGCCATTGCCCGCGTGGCATGCTCTGACTCTGTTGAACCACTGCGCGAGCGCGCGTTCTGAACTTTGATGGGTCGTACATTGCTCCTGCCATCGTCTGGTTCAGAACACAGGCTCGGTGATCGCTGGGACAGTGGGACGTGCCAGAGCAAGTTGAACTCCCCAGGCCGTCGATGCATGCAAGCGCATTGGACGCGAAACAGCAGCAGCTAGCACCAGAGGCACAGAGCTCTGTGCCGGGAACGCAGCAGCGTATAGTACAAATGAGTGGAGAGGGGCAGCCAGCGCCTGGGCTGACATGCCGGCTGGGGAGTGGGAACAGCTAGCGGCTCACCACCGATGCCATCTTCAATCTTGAGAGAAGTTTTTGAAAATCAAATCACTCTTCCATGCCTGATGAGAACGGATATGAGTGCAGCCTGCGGAGCACGGAGAGCGCCCTGGCCGGCCGGCGACGGGGAAGAAGATCGAGAAGAGCCCGTGCAAATCGCGGAGCACGCGCGGTCGTGTCCCCTGCGCGTGCGAGACATCCGAGGCTCCGAGCACATGCGATCGCCGACGACCACGCCGTTGACGACCACTGGGCAGGCTCGTACCTAAGTTTATGTGGCCATGGTGCAAAATACAAATGGTGGCCCTATAACTATAATATAAAATGATAATGAAAATATTTCGTACTTCATAATACAGCTATTATAAAAATTTAGTAATGCTAAAGAATTAAATGGTGAATCTTTCTTACCAAATTTTAGGAATCTTAGTTAGAATTGGATTAATTGGTTCTGAATCAACTAAGTGTGAACCTCAACATTGTCTGTGTTATCTCTATGGTTCCCATCACCATCTGAGTGAAGAGTTTGATGTTCTGTACTAGCCGTGATTCTCTAACAACAAATTTATCAATAGCACCCTTCTGACTCTGAGCAACTTGTTCTAGTCTTCTTTGCCTCTTGTGCTTTTTTTTGCGAGAAGAAGAGAGCTTTATTTATTACTCGGAAAGTTGACTACAATCGTGAGCAATAATTTGCTCAATACAAACTGGCAAGGCTGAGTGCCAAGTAGCAGAATGCTTTGTTCGCTTTGCCAGTTGTGCGAGCTCATGCGCCGCACCATTACACTCTCTTCTTTGTATGGACTGCCGACCACTCCGGTAGCTCCCTAGCAGCTTCTCTTGCCTCCTCCAGGATGAACTGCAGGTTCGAACGCCTGTCCTCTTTATTCTGCAGAGCACACGCCACGGTGCTACAGTCTGTTTCCAACACCACCCTGTAGGGATGCCATTCCGCAGCTAGAATCAGTCCTTCTCTTGCTGCCAGCGCTTCCATTTCCTCAGCTTCTTTACCCCTTGGAATGTATCGCCATGATGAGAGTAGGGCCTTCCCCTCGCTGTCACGAAAGACAACTCCAATTCCGCCGCCCCCCCCACGCAGCTATCAAAGGCACCATCGACGTTAATCTTGATCCAGCCATGTTCTGGTTTTCCCATCGCTTCTTCACCCGTTGAGGCTGGAGCTTGGTCCCTGCAATCAACGAGTCAGTTGCAGGTAATTTGCCATGTGGATCACTCCCTCCATGCTGTTGTCGGATGGCACACACCTCCGACCAGTATTTCAGCAGGAACTTCACCGACGCCACAATCGAGAGCATCTCCGATCCTTCCGTGATGTTATTCCTTACTTGCCATACCCGCCATAGCAGCATCAGTAATTTAGCACCTTCGTCCACTCCACTGTTCGCCTAAACGGCCGTTTAGCCCGTTTACACACACGTTTAAACGCTACACAGTGCCTAACTGTGTCCGTTTTATCATCCATTTAGCCCGTTTAATGGCTGTTTAATCCGTTTAATTGGCCGTTTAGTCCGTATAATGAGCTAAACGGTGGGTGACCGACTGTTTACCGTTTAGCGTTTAGGATAACACTGGTCCACTCCCAAACTATTTACTGTGAAAAGTAGACTGCCCGGCAACAGCCTCATGCACTGTTCCTCATCCGGCAAGAGCCAGTGCTGTCTCATTGTTGTCTAAGCATTTTCGCATGCTGGCACTGGACTAGTGCGTGCATTACTGACTCGTCCTCCATCCCACAAATCTCACAGCGGCCAGCAGGCACGATGGACCTTCTCCTTTTATTGGTCTGTGTAGCTAACCCGTTATTCATTACCTTCCATCCAAAAATGAGGATTTTGTGTGGGGTTGGCAGCTTCCAGTACTCCTTCCATATAGATCGTTGTTCCTGGTCCCTGGAGGTGGATTGATGATCACCACGCTCCAACTCCTGGATATTTCTTGCAAGGCTATAGGCACTCCTCACCGAGAAAACCCCGCTCTTCTCATAGTACCAAGATACACAATCCTCTCTAGGTCTCAATGGGAGCCTGATATCAAACACATGCTGCACATCACACGGCCTGAAATGATCCCTAACCAGCTCCTGCTTCCACTCCACTGGCTTGATCGATCAGTTGTGATACCCATTTAAGACGACATGGTCTCCTTTTGCCTGCCGGCCGGAGAGACCATCCCCTTGGCAACCATGGATCACGCCATATTCTGATGTTGTTCCTGAACCAACCTTCCATAGGATTCCTTTCTTCAATAGTTCGAGTCCATGTACTACCGCCTTCCAGGTAGGGACTGACATACTGGGAAAGCCGTGTCAAGCAAGTTCCCGTTAGGGAAATACTTTGCCTTGAGCACCCGAGCACAGAGGCTCTCAGGTCGATCTATTAATCTCCACGCATGTTGAGCGAGTAGCACTTGATTAAACAGAGCCACGTCTCTGAATCCTAGCCCCCCTGTCCCTTTGATTTTGTGAACTTGTCCCAGGATATCCAGTGCGTTCTCCTGCGGCCGTCCTTTTCGCCCCACCAAAATCTCCTTATGCATCTTGTCAGTGTTTCATGTAATTGTCCTGACAATCTGAAGACCCCCATTAAATAGACTTGGATAGCTTGTGCTACTGATTTTATTAGTGTTTCTTTCTCAGCCGATGAAAGCACTCTCTCCTCCCATGCACTACATCTCTGTATTAGCCGCTCAGTTATAGCCTGAAAACGATCCGCCTTCATCCTTCTTAAGGTGTTGGTAGACCTAAATATTTGCCTCAAAAGACACTCGGTGCACATTAAGCTAATTCTTCACACCTGCAATCCTCGCAACCTCTTGCTTCTCATTGAATAGGATAGAGCACTTGTTAAAATTTATTAGTTGCCCAGTGCCCCTACAAAATTTTGCTAGAGCATCTTTTACTCTTGCTGCCTGTTCCTCAACTACCCGAAAGAACAGCAAGCTGTCATCGGCGAACGGTAGATGGGTAACCTCTGGAGCTCGGCGACAAACTTTAAGCCCTTGAATATGCCCCTCATTGTTCTCATGCTTCAGAACCTTTGACAAACCATCAGCGACAAAAAGGAACAAATAAGGCGATAACAGGTCACCTTGGCGTAATCCTCGTGTAGGCTGGATGGTGTCCAACAGGACACCATTGAAGCGAACCCGGTAGCGGACAGTGGTGACACACTCCATCACCCACTGCACCCAGTTTCGATGAAAGCCCAGCTTCTAGAGAACTTGTTCTAAATAGTTCCAGTCCACACGATCATACGCCTTGGCGAGGTCCAATTTATACCCACAAATTCACTCCGTGAAGTATCCACCTGCTGAATTGCATGAATACACTCAAGGCAATTAGAGCATTATCAGTGATTAATCTACCTGGTACAAATGCACTTTGATTTTCTGAAATCAGATCACCTAGGAAAGGTCTCAACCTATTTACTAGGCATTTTGACACTACCTTATAACCACATTGCATAAACTAATAGGCCTGTAATCCTTTAACGTTTCAGGATGTTGTACTTTAGGGATTAAAACAATAGCAGTGTCATTGACTCCGTCGGGCATATGTCCTTCCTCAAAGAAAACTTTCACGGCCCAGGTGATGTCCTCACGGAGTATCCCCCAGTTCCTTTGAAAAAAACCTTGCCGGGAAGCCATCCGGTCCGGGCGCCTTTAAAGGGCCAATTTGGAAAAGAGCTGTACCAATCTCTTCTTCTGAAAAGGCCTTGCACAAGGTCTCATTCATTTCATCAGTGATACAAGGATTAAATAAACTTGAAACCTCATCAGGAATTACATGCTGGTCTTTAGTATATAAATTCTCGAAATATTGATTAACCATACCTTTCATCGTTACCGGATCGTTCACCCATTCTCCTTCTGTGTTCTTGATTTTTCTGATTTTATTCCTTCGTGCACGTCATGCGGCCCGTTGGTGGAAAAAGCGAGTGTTCCGATCCCCCTCTTTCAGCCATGATACTCTAGACCTTTGCAACCACATCATCTCCTCTCTATATAGCACTTCATTCATATTTCTCATATGATCTTGATTTCCTTTTCATCAGCAACCCCTTGTTGTAACTCCCATAATTTTATTCTCAATTTTCCAGCTCTTTCCGAACTGAGCCAAATTTCTCATTGCTCCATTGTTTCAGAGATTTCATCACACCTGCAAGAGCAACATTAATTGTTCCCAGATCACCCTGCGTTGCTTCCCTTTCCCACGCATGGTGAATCTGATCTTCCAATGATGCTTCCCTCTCCCACATTATTTCATAATAACATTGTCTACACCCCTGCAGGATCGGTTGCTCCTGCTGTACACTCAAAAGCAAAGGACAATGATCAGAGCAAGGGGATATTAGATGTGTTATGGAGGCATCAAAAAGCGATCAATCCACTCCTGCGTAGCGACAGCCTCTGTCCAGCCGCACCTTAACATTCCTATCACCCCCTTTTCGATTATCATAAGTCCATGGTAAACCCGCAAAACCTAGGTCCTTTAGACCACAAAAATCTAAAACATCTCTGAAATCCTCAATTTGTCTCTCCCCCCCTCTTCGTGGCTGAAAAATGCTCGAATTGCCACATGACCTCATTAAAATCCCCTATCACCACCCACGGCTCTTGTGATCGAGTTTTTAAACGTTACATAATTTCCCAAATACGATGCCTGTCCTCAACTCTTGGTTCCCCGTAAATAAAAGTAGCATGCCAAGGTGCAGCATTACGATCATCACGAATGGACACATCGACAGTGGCGGATCCAGGATGTAGAGATAGGGGGTGCTCATTTTTTCCTTCTCCTTCCTTTCTTCTCTTTTCTCTTCTTCTCCCTTCTCATTTTCTTCTTCTTCCTCTTTATCTATGGCTAAAATTTACAGGGGGGCTCGTGGGGGCTGCCATGGACAACATGGGGTAGGGGGGGGGTGCTCTAGCCCCCCAAGCCCCCACATTGGCTCCGCCCCTGCACATCGATATAACGATCGTGGATCGACAAAAGATTTACTATAATATTCTCATCCCAAAACAAAGCAATGCCACCACGTTTACCTTGGTTGTCCACTGCAAGACAACCTTTTAAACCTAGACGCCAACGTAAGTTTTTCACACGACTCTCACTAATCATAGTTTCAGAAAGAAAAACAAGCTTGGGGTTATACTGACGCACTAATGCATCAAGGTCGCGAACTGTCCAGGGGTTCCCCACCCCCCGGCAGTTCCAAACTAGGGCATTCATTGCCCCTGACAGGGCTCCTCTTGAGCACCCGTCAGGTGATGTTGCTGCTCAACATTCAGATCACACGCCGCCTCGGCCACCAGCCCCTTCCCTGCACGGCAACCCTACTCTTCCGCTCCACCATTTCCTGTTGTTTGTAGCTCGACACGCAGAGACTGCCCCTTTAAATCGCGGATAGCATCCACAATCTGAGAGGGTGATGCCTTCTTCCCTTTCTTTGGTTTGCCAATTTCTTTCACCGGGCTCGGGCCTTTCAGTACTTGCTTCTTCTCCACACCCTTTTCTGCTCTAGCCGCCTTTGCTGCCTGCAGGTGATCATGGATGCTTAGGCTACCTTGCGTTTCTGACTTGGATATGTCAGTGGACCCATTGTAGGATTCCAGCCCCGACACTCTCTCCTTTCCTCCAGAGACCTCCTGTCCATGCTCATCAACCACCATGTTCTAAATGCTATGTGAGAGGGCATTACTAATGTCACTCGGCAGTTTCTTTGGTGTAGATTCAGCCTCCCGCCCCTCCAACAACCTTACTCCACCCTTCTGCCCATCCTCCTTCCATTTAATCTGACCACCAAGAGTTGTGCTTGACGCTGCCTGGATTCTTGCTAATTGCCCCCCCCCCCCCCCCCCCCCCCCCACTGAAGTTGAGGGCGCGATTAACCCGAGACGGCGCAGGTGGAATAACAAGCTTACGATCCTCCCCCTTCTTCATAGGTGACTCTCTCATCCACTCACCAAATCTCTCCTTCTTTTTTGCTGTCATCTCCTCTTCCACAAAATCCACCTGATCCACTTTCGGGCATTCCCTCTTTGAGTGGCCTAATCGACCACACGTGAAGCAAAAAATGGTACACCTTCATATCTCACTTCAAAGCTCATCAAGCCTTTGTTTTTAATCCTGACTTCCACAAAAGGTTTGAGTGGTTCCTCCGGAGGAAACGCCACCCTCGCCCTCAGAAAATCTTTAACAGGACCTCCAACCACCAACACATTGTCACATACCTTCTTTGCGAGCACTGATGTAAATGCTTTGTTCATCAGATTCTCCGGCACATCATAAAAACGAACCCACAGATTAATAGAGTCGATCACCACCTCTGATGTCCGGCTAAAGCCATCATATGGAACCACAATGAGTCCATCTCCCTTGTGACGCCAAGGACCGTCGTTGATTACACGGGTATACTCTTCTTCCGATTCAAAATCCAGTATGAATCTATTGTTTCCCAGTTTCCTCACCGGGATCGGCTTCGCTAAGTTCCATGCAGTCCCCATCAACTCGAACATCCCTCTAGGGTTTTGGCTCAAATAGTACCGAGCCATGGCGAACCACTTCGGTGCTTCTTCTTCCAAACCCTCACTTGGATCGAAATCATATGCATCCTCCACAACAACTTCCTTCCCAGCAGCACTTTGATCCACCACTGCCTGATCGCCCTGTTCCTCCATGTCAGCCTGCGCTGCCATCTCCCCGTCACGCAGTTCGTTCTCCGCCTCCTTCGCGGCCGTTGCGGTCGACATGTCTTGGATCGCACTCGCCTCTGCTCCGGCAAGCGTCCCGTGCGGCTTCGGGTGGGCAGATCCCTCACCGGGTTCCCCTTGATCACCCCCACCGAAACGAGACACCCACGCACAAGCAGACGACAAAGTTTGAAACCCTAGACGATAAAAAACCGCAGCCGGTCGTTTCGAAGATCAGGAGCAAACCAACTTGTTTTGGGAGTATCCGGAAGATAATCCTGGAATCCTTAAAATTCCTACGTCGTAGGCCAGATTGCCTTTCCACCAAGACTTCCCGAAGAAGTAAACCCTCTCACGGAGCCCTATGCCCCGTAGAGTTAAAGGACATGTAAACGAAACACGGTCACCTTACGAAGACAGGAGTAGAGTCCCCTTCCGAGAGGACTCCGGCCTGCGTACGACGGCGTAGCACTAACTCTGTCGTGGGCATCCATCGAAAACTAGATCGCTCCGCCGCCGCCCCAAAATCGCCATCGCCCTCGCTCCGTGTTTCTCGGGTATTCTGTTTTTCTCAGGTACGACGAGCCCTTTGCCTCTTGTGCTTTTGAGCACCAGACTCATGATTTCTATTTCTAACTCTAGAAGACATGATCAGCCTATTCATAATTCAAAAAGAGAAGAAAGCTAAACTAAAAATATGATCTGTAAGGGGGTCCAACCCATCCAAGACAATAGCAGATGCGATTCGAGACCAATCATCAATGCAAATCGAGATCTTCCTGATCAGTGATTACTTGTTCACCTGATGAACGACGAGTGGCGACTGCGGTGTCGATGTGAGCAGGAGCAGCGACGGCGGTGCCAGCGTCGATGAAAGGCGAGCGGCGTGCGACGTCGATGGAGGGAAGCGAAATCGTCGTGATTTGCTGACTCGTGCGTGACTTCGGTCGTTCGGCATCCCTGTACATGCGTGCGTGATTTGCTGATCAGGAAAGGAAACAAACAGACGTGTGTGCATTACTTGCCTTTGGCTTGTTGGGCTTTAGTTGTCTAGTGTTAATTACTGTGATTAGTAATTAATGGGCCTAATTTGGGCGGCCCCTTCAAATGGGCGGCCTGGCAATGTCGCGCAGGTTGCGCCGCCTGATGTACGGGCCTGCCACTGGGGCTGCTTCTTGGGCTTTGAAGCCCATGTACTACGCCACTAGCACACCTTCATGCAATCGGATCCTGCCGCTGGTTGCCCATCAGACGGCTCACGCAACCCTAAGTGGACGGTATTTTATTTACGGTCCCTCTTTTTTTTTCCTTTCCGAAGAAGCCTCTCTTTTTTTCCCGGAAGACGTGTCCCTGATGCGCGGCAATCTCCATGACTCCATGCGTGGCGGCCGGTCGACGGACGCACGGTACGCGCCGAGGTCGATTGCCGCTTGCCGCGCGCGGGAGCGGGAAGGAAATGCAGCTGCTCCATGTCGACCCGGCGGGTCGGGCGAGGCTCTGCGCAGAGCCGCAGAGAGCATTGCTAGCTCATGCCGAGCTGGGGATGCTTGCTTGGCAGGGCTCTGAGCCTCTGATCGATTCAGTTCGTGTGCCAGTTCTCACATCACATCATCTTATTATCTTGAAACCGTATTGTTCTTGATCATTCTCATTTCTGTAATGTTGGCATGCAGTGTCCTATTATCTGGAAAACACGTACAGCAGAGTTCAAGACCATGTTAGTTGATTCCTGTAGTGATCATATCTGGCAGAGGTTGGCTCCACTTGACGCTGCAGCTTGTGATCGGTACGACGACAATCTCGTCTCGTGAGGATAAATCTAGCGAACAGGAGAAAGAAATGAGGCGCACTGTAGCTATATATTTGAATCAGCATGGGGACTTGCAGTAACGGAGCCATCTCGAACTGCAGATGATCCGCGCTCTGCAGAGAGACAGACGTGCTCGTGTCAGTGCTCGGGAACGGACTTTAAACTAACTGAGGGATGGAATAAAAGCAGAGTTCAAGCTCATTAACAGGGTTTTGCGCTTTAGATACACAGGAGCAAAGCCGGGTTACCAAGTTTTATAATCGCATTTATTTACTCAACCGAAATTTCGGATAGCAATGGTTGCCACCATTTCTTTCTTCTTCATTCAGTCGTCGCAGGAGAAAGCCGGCCCGCGCGCCATGGCCCACGATGAATGATCACTGGTAGGCTGCTTCTTGGGCTTTTCAAGCCCACACGACTCACCGGCCGCACGTTGCCGATCCGACGGCTTGGACGACCCCAAGGGTGGACGGTAAATGAAATACCGTCCACCTCCTGGACGGGGAACCCGACGCCGACCGCCTCCTCGCCGCGGTCTCCGCCGCCGTTCGCCGGCACTTGGAGGGTAGCAAAAAGGCAGGGGACGCGGTTGATCCGCCGCCCGCAATACGCGCCTGGAACGGCTGCCTGCAGGACACCCGCTCTCGCACGGTCGGCGGCCGCCAGCCAACGCGTCCGCCTGCGCCGCCGGCGGCGTCCGCGCAGCGCAGCGCAGCGGTTACGCGCTCACGATTCCGGAACACGCCTCGTGCTCCGGCAAGATCCGGCAGTGGCGGGCACTGACTCTGACGCACCGACCCCCTTGAATCGCTTTTGCCAACGACACCGACGCCGAGCGAGTGGCAGACAGAGCCTGCTTCCCCAAAAGCGAGATGGGAAGCAAAGCGAGCTCTGAAAGGCAACCTGCAGCCTACGTAGAGCTCTGAATGGCAACCTGCAGCGACATGCTCATCAATTTTCATGTGGTGAACGGCAACCTGCAGTCTCTAGGTCCATCAGCAGTATTTGTGTTGGCAATCCAACTTTTGGTTTCGGAGGATCATCCATTTTGCGTGCTGGTTGATGGCTTGATGCTAATGCCCACACAGCTCTACATGCTTACACAATGCACGCAGTGTGCAGGAACCAAAAGCTTGGAATCGCCGAATGCCTCCCATGTCTGCAACTTTGAGTCTCTAGTTCGATGGGATGGGAGCAGTGTCCTGAACTCCTGGTATGGGATGAGAATTAAAAAAAAAATCGCCTTCTTTTTTTTGTTTGGGTGGTGAAGAGGTTCAGGTCAACAGATAAAATTTCTCTCAGGCTTTGTTCGGTTGGACCTGGATTGGCCGGCATTGCGCCTCAAACCCCGTGGATCACCCCGACGTGTATTCAATACCAGCCCATGAAACAACAGGCGTTCGTTTAGCCCACGCGAGTTTTCGTTCCAGGCTCAATCCCGACGAAAACCCTCAACCCCGGCCTGTATTCGATACACGAGTCAACAGTCGTGGATCTCATCCCGGAGCTGCGTGGGTGTGAGGGCGGCGGGGGCGACGACGGCGACCCAAGGCTCCTTCCGCCGGCGGCTGTCCTCTTTGTCGGCGGCCTTTTTCTCCTGTGAGCTCGTCCTTCCCTACCTCCCCTTCTCCTCTCCAGTGTCCCTATCCTCGGGTTTCTTGCCCACGACGGCCCGTCGGTGTGGCGGCGTGACAGCCATGGGTGGCGCCGGCGCCGGCGAGCAGCCGCACGGCACTGCAGGGGCAGCGGCGCGATAGCCCGTCGGGAAGGACTCACGGCGAGCAGCCGCACGGCACTGCAGGGCCCGACGGCACTGCAGGGGCAGCCGCTGCTAGAGTAGAGCAAGAGATAAAAGTTCTCTCTTGATGAAAATTGACTTATTTCGAAAGTTTATTTCCCATATGCATGCATGAACATCCTGTTTGTTTCATTTCTTTAGGACCCCGACAAAATTTGTAAGAGACAAACTTCATATTTTCTGACCAAAAAATCCAACTAGCTAATAACTCTGAAAACGTAGCATATGTGTGTAAAGCTTTAGCTCTGAAGATGAATAATGCTAATAAAGATCAGTAAAAGGCTTCTGTGAAACGTGCATTGACTGTCTGTATGCATGGGAACATGCATTTCAATTAGTATATGCAGATTGAGTGTCTGTATGCATGGGAACATGCATTTCAATTAGTATATGCAGAATGTGCAGAGCACTCAATTCTTCAAGGGGTGTTTACAGAACATCCCCTGAATAAAGATCGGTAAAAGGCTTCTAGATTCTAAATTATCTGAATTGAACTTAACTGATCAGAATTAGTTTGTCTAGCTCAATTTCTAGTCTCTTTATAACATTCCGTTTTTGAACTTTATAGTGCCAAAAATAACATAAGTGTTTTGTCTCCTAAATTATTCTAGCTATAACATTCCGTTTTTGAACTTTATAGCTAGCCACTCTCACAAGATTTACATAAGGTTAGGAACAATAGAGATCTCAGTTGCAATACTTGTTTGGTTGAGTAACATTCATGCTAGTTACATGTAATATTCATGATATAGTGCCAAGAGTAACTTTGGAATGAAATTTCAGTTGCAATACTTGTTATTTTGTGCTGTCAGCTATTCTCATGATGCACTTTGGAATGAAATCTAAGCTGTTTTGAACCTGCAAGTAGCATGGAACTGTTTGGAACATATTGTTTATCTTGTAGTCTGCAATAAGTAATGAACGAACATCCATTCAGGTGCTCATTGCGTTATTGCTGGTTACACATGTTAGCTTAGAGTCAACATTATTCAGTGATAGTTGCAATCAGTGTAGTCTGCAATTAGTAATGAACGAACATCCATTCTGTGTCTACAGGCTCGTGTGTTTTTTTACTTGGATCTAATTTTTTCTTCAATTTCTCCTTTTCAGTTGAGGTAAAGAAAAGGCTACCTTACAAGACTGAAACAACTTGTGGACCTGTGATCTACGCGTGCTGAAGTGTTATTCTATGTGTTGAGGATGTTTTCTTTTTTCCCGTTTGTTATTTATTAGGCCGAAGTGATCTGCCTAAGTGTCATTCTACGGCCATTAATTATTGAAATATGGAGCATTCCTTTCAGTTAGATCACAATATGTTATTCTGATCTATTACATTTCAATCAGATCACAATGTTGTTGCAAGGTTGAGGTAAAGAAAATGGCAGGAAATGGACCCGGCGAGTGGCATCCTGGGCTGTGCCTGTGCTTGTACCAGAGTGATCCCATGTGTCTGGAAGTCTATTAAATTTCAGTCAGATCACAATGTTGTTGCAAGGTTTCATATGCATTTTTCAAATTTGCTTGACTTGTGTGCTCAACCGAGAGTTAGAAACAGGCTTCTCCACGCTTGCTTCAATCCATGGGGGCTAACCGAACAAGAAAAGGCAGGCAGGGAATTAGCGCTGTTAATCCCCACGGGTATTGGGTGGCAGCAGGGGTTTTCACCCAATACATGTCTGGGTTAGATACATTCCGGGATTACACCCCTGGCAGCCGAACAAGGCCTCAAGGGGTGTTGGGTTGTGCTTGTGCTGGGACCGTCCTCCGTGCAGAATTCCGTGGCATTCAGGCCAGCCTGTTGCCGAATTAACCGCTGAGACGTGCAACATCATGAGCAGGCTCGGCGGCCGATAGCAGTGCTGCAGAGCACCGAACACCTCGACCTTGCGGGCGCAGACCAGGATGTCGACGCCGGCGACGGGGAAGAAGAGCATGGCGATCGGGTGGTGTTCACTTGGCTACCCGAGCGCGCCGCCGGCGACCAGAACCTTGTCCTCCTCCAGCATCATATCACGAGCCACGGCCCACGGTGTTCACTTGGCTGCTTCGTGTGCTTTGAATTGAAGCCCGCACGACGCTCTAGCCCAGCTTCCCCACGCCCGGATCCCACCGAACGTTGCCGATCGGACGGTTCAAACGACCCTAGGGGTGGACGGTAAACGAAGCCGCCGTCCGCCCTCTTCGCCGCCGCCGTTTGCCTGGCCAGAGGAGAGTAGGAGCCTCTCTTTCTCTCCCCGGAACACGCGTCTCCAGGCGTGGCGGTGCGCAGTGGGCGACGCCGACGCGTGCGTGACTGACAGGAATCATTGCGGAACGACGGACGGTCGACGGGCGATTGCCGCCGCCCGCCCACACGGCCTGCTTTATTATGATTACTGCCAAAAGGAACACGCCATTGACGATGCTATGTTTGCAACGGGCGATTTCGTCAGGTAACCGAGCTCGAGGTGGGAGATCGTATGGAACGGATGGTGGACACGGCACGAGGCCCCGATCGCGCCGCTGCCGACAAGACCGTCGAGCCCCCTCGCCGCGGCCGCCGGCTGTTGGACCGACGTGCGGGTCTTATGACGCGGCTTCTCCGCCGCACGGAGGAGAGTAGGAGACGCACGTAGTGCTGATGGTGTTTAACGCCATGCATGGACGCCACACCTGATGAATCTCTGTGTAACTTGCAAGCAGGAGCTCCACCCACCGCGGCTGGAGCTTGCTGTCGCGCAACGCCGCCGCGGCGCATGCAGGGCGATGCGCGTCGCGGTGATCTGCGGGCCGGCGCCGAGAGATATGCTCCTGCTCCGCCGCTTTGGAGCGGCCGTCGCGCTTCGCCGCCGCGGCGGCGCACTCGAGCACGGGCACGGCGAGTGGGGGTGAACCGGAGCCGCGGTCCGCGGTTGCCGCCGCCGTCCGGCGATCGAGCGTGGGCAGAAGCAGGAAGCAGCCCCAGTAGAGGTCCGGCCGTCCGTGGCGGGAGACACCGCCGGCCAGCTGGTGGGCAATTCGTTCCTATTGGCGGCGGCGCAAGCAAGGGCGTCCTTGCGACCAACAGGGGGTGGACGGTGGCTGAAAACCCGTCCAAAAACCTCGGTAGCGGATTCGATCGAGCACGTGCGTTCCGGATCGGAGGCGCATTGCACAGCCAGGGAGGCAGGGACTCGGTCGTCACTCGTCAGCTAGCCGCCTGCGGGCTCGGAGCTCCGATGTCTTGGCCAGCCTCCTCAGGCTGGTGCAAGATTGCGTCCATTCCTGAGAGCACGTGTCCGGCCTGGCGAGCCGCGCCGGCGCGGGCCACGTGCGGCGGAGTCCGTGCTCGCAGAACCCGTCCGGCGACGGCGCTACGAACTAGTAGTCTGGTACCAGTAGACCGTCATGCTGGCCACGGCGCTCCGAACTAGACGCCATGCGCTTGGCGTGTGGTCGCGAGCATGCCGGATCGAGGGCGGCGGGGGAGCGTCCCGTGCTCTGGCGGCCGTACGTCGCTGGCGCCTCGTGCCCGCCAGTCCCGGCCTCCCGGTGCCCGCCCGGTGCGTGCGGCGAGGTGGCTGGAAAATGCGGCCGCGCCCACCGGCCACACCACCACCGCGCGTTCAGCCACATAGCTAGAGGGAGTGAAGGAAGAAAAGTCCTGGGACGCGCCCGCCCCGACGAGCCACGGCGGCCGCGACGACATCCGCCCGGTCCCCTTCCACAATCTCCCCGTCGAGCACCTTGTCGGCGAGGGTGTCCTCCAGCATCCTCACGACAGCCCTCCCCAGCGGCCTGGCCCCGTTTCTGTTCTGTTCCTTTTTGTACGCCTGCAACTGGAATACTGGATATAGGATCTCGTTGGCAAGATGCCTCTGCAGATCGATCGAGATAACTGAGAACGGCGTCGGTCGCCGACGTGTGCTCGCATGCCCTCATCTCGTTTTGGGGGCAAATCCGGCTGTCTCTGTAACTTGCTGGAACGTTGCTCTTGCTTGTTGACGCAGCTCGGTCGATCGATCGGCGGTCAGTGAGTCTGGAGCTCCACCCACCACGTCTTGATCTTGCCGGAGCAGTACGCGAGCGGCGCCGAGTAAAGGGAGATATGCTCCTGATTAGCCGCTACGTATCCCGGAGGACGCTGCCGTCGCGCTTCGCCGCCGCGAAGCAGGCCGACCGATCCGCGTCGCGGTGATATGCGGGCTCACCAGTCGCCGCCCGTGCGACGTGCGATGGCGCTCGGATGCCTGAAAGGACGCCCGAACGGTCTGCGCGGGACGCCCGCGTCGCTTCCTCTGGCACGCGGCGCACTCGAGAACGAGCAGCCGGCGAACGGCGGGCGGCGACCGCGGCGAGGGGGGGTGGTCGGTGTCTTTGTTCTTCGTCCGGGGGTGGACGGTATTTCATTTACCGTCCACCCCCAGGCGTCCCGCGAGCCGTCGGATCGGCAACGGGCGGGCGAGATCCGAGCGGATGAAGGCGGGCCGGTGCGTTCGTGTGGGCTTGAAAAGCCTAAAAAGCAGCCCAGTGAAAACCATGGGCCGGCGTCTGGGTTCCAGCTTTTGTGACGATTCCAACGGTTGGTGGCCCGGCGGCGCTACTTCGCTGCCGCTGGATCAGTGGCCGCACGGCGTCCACGGTTCCCACCGGCGGCGGCGCGTGCCGCTCCATGACTATGAGCTCGCTCATGTCCACCCGGACCATGGCGTCCTCCGACCCGTAGTAGCAGGCGGCGAGCCTTGGCGAGCTCTGACTTGCCGACGCCGGTCAGGCCGGCGGAGACGAAGCTCACGATCGGACGGCATGGCCCGGTTATCGCCGTCACGGCCTTGTGCTGGCCGATGACGCGCCGGTGCAGGACTGCAGGGCCTTCTCTCCATCGGGGAGGGAACGCCAGTCCAGAGGGACACGATGTGGCGAATGTCCTCTTTGGTGACCACCGGCACTGCACTGTCGACGACATGCCGGGATTCACCTCATCGTTGGCCATTTATTTGCTCTTGCCGATCAGAGTTGTGAGATGGGAGTTCAGCTCCAGCTCACGATCCCGAAGCTGCTTCGCCTGATTGCATATCATCATGTCAGTCACGTGTTTACAGTGTTTTTTTTTTTTGGGGGAGAAGGCAACAGAAAGAAATGTCATCATTTGTCTGCTCACCGAGCAATGAAATCCGTGTATTTGTAATGTTACCCTTTTAAAGTCCTGGCTGCGAATGGCATCGTTCCCTCTTCTCCTTCATGATTTTCTTCAGCTCTGTTTCAACATCTTTAACTTCCCTGGATAGCTTCTGCTGTGGATCCGTTCAGATTATATTTCAGTATCAAGTGTCCTGCCTGCTATTGTCGGAAAGACAAGTGTCGCATTGATTTTTTGCCTGCCGACGTTCGCTAGCTGTTGTCATTCAGCCCCTTGCCGGACGTGTCAGCGAATGTTCTTTCCCATCAGTTACTCATTTTTGAATCTTGGATTGGACTGCCTGCTTTCCCACTCTGAGAGAGTAACCGAATAGCAAGCGCTAAGAGCATCCTTATCTGAAAGTTTCAGATGTTCAGTGCAAAGATGCAACTACATACCGCTCTGCTCGTTAAAAAAAACTGCTACAGTCGAGCAGAATTCACACCATTAAGTAACTACAATGTTCATTCCTGATGTCGTCAGAACTCAGAACATACCTGATACCACCACCTCTTTGAATGGCCAGGGATCAGGATGCTGGCGGCCTATCGTGCAGGTGGCTGGAATGAACAAACTGACAGAGAACACGCATGGGCCAAAGAGTCGATGGCAATCCATTAGCGGTGTCGATGGCAGTGGCGCGATCGTCTACCATGGGGACGACTGTACCCCGCATGTGCGGTGGGCCGCGTGCCCCTGCACTCCGCCCGAGACTAGCTAAAGAACAGCCCTCACGCACGCCTTCCCACCTGACTTTACATGCGCGGCCCCACGAGATGAAATTTTGAAAACAATTAATATCTCATAAACCGAGTGTTCAAATCAAATTTCGATTGCACCATTGTATTTGTTGTGATGAAATCTTTAAAACTAGACCACACTTGCATATGTTTGGATTTAAAAAAAATATGAACATTTTTTCTCAAAAGGAGGAACAATTCATCCGATTTTAACAGCCGGAACAAATTATCCAACCTTGCAGAACAAAAAAATCGTATAGAAGGAACATAAATCTTAACATGTGGAACAAATCGTCTAGTGAACCAAAATATTAATTATAAAAAAATAAAAAGTGGAACAAATCATATATACTGATGGAACAAAATATTATATGAAAGGAACTTTACCTTGGTGTAGTACTAAGTATCGGTCATTAAAAGTATAAACAAGAAGAAAAAAACCATCGTCAAACGAGCTGACAGGCAGCCTGCAAGTTGCATGCATGCGTTACGCATGGACACCAGCTGACGGCTGAGGCAGCCTTGCATGCCGATGCTGCGGGGTCCACTGACTGTCACAGTGCTTTAAATGGTGCGGCGGGCCGGCGGCGGACGCGTTTTCACCGCATGTGCGGTGAATAGCAATACCGGTCCTGGTCCAAGCTCTGACGAGTGACGATGCATCATTACTGTGGCTCGCTGTTTTGAGCTGCCAGCCTGCTGCCTATCCCTGGTCTCCGGCTGAACACGCTACAGACCATAAATTTTATCCGGGGGGGTAATCCCATTTTTTCAGAAAACGATAGAGAGTAAAACATTTGAGATACAGATCAACTCTGGATACATTTGATCACCAGAATATTTTAGTGAAAGAACATGAACAGTATGTCTTTTTATGATGATGCCAGAACGGGCACTTGGTAACCCCCTTCCATTACCGATCGATGCTGCAACTGAATCAACCAAAACCCCTTTCAAGCATCCCCTCGAATCGATCGGCAACGTCGAGTGACCGACGCCACCAGCAAACTTCGACCTCACGAAGCTCTGCATCAGCAACGTGCTCTGTGTAGCCTGAGCAGAGCATTGCCCGAGGCACCGGATTCACATGGAGCAGCTGCAGTTCCTGCTCCCAACGCCAAGCTCGCCGGGGCGAGGAAGGCGGCCTTCGGCTTACGCACACCGCCATGGTCGCGCCGATCGAGCTCGGTTAACTGACGAGATCGCCCATTCGAAGCAGAGCGTCGTCAATGGAGCATTCCTTGGCGCGCGCGGCAATCGCCCGGCCCATCGACCTCGGCGTGCACCGCCCGCCATTCCGCCATGATTCCCGGTCAGTCACGGCGAAACAAAGAGAGAGAGAGGCTCCTTCTTTCCAAGTCCGGAGGCGCTTCGCTTCGCTGCCGTGGCGCAGGCTGGTGCGTTCCGTGAGAAGGTGGCCGGGCAGCCGTTCCAGGCGCGTATTGATTGATCCGCACAAACTTGTCCGCGTGGCGGAGCAAGCGCGTCCTATGACCTGCGCCGCGCGCTCCAGCAGCGCGCCGGCGAACGGCGGCGGAGAGGCATGGCCGGCGCACAGCGCGTTTATTCGCAGCGTACGGCGAACGGCAGTGGCGAGGCGCTGGTCGGCGAGCGGCGGAGGCGACCGCGGCAAGGGCGGTGGTGGTGGACGCTGGAAGGACGCCTTCGTTCCCCGTCCGGGGGTGGACGGTATTTCATTTACCGTCCACCCCCTGGGGTCGTGTAAGCCGTCTGATCGGCACCGAACGGGCGGGATGCGAGCGTGAGAAGGCCAACATGGGCTTGAAAGCCCAGTAAGCAGCCCAGTGAGCGTGGACGGCGTGGTGTTCGGCCTGTGCTCGGAGCGCCTCGGCCGGCGAACAGAGCCCATGGGAACGGGCGAACGGCGGAGCGCGCGGCGACGACGGGGAAGAAGATCCACAAGAGCGCGCGCTTCGGCTGGCAGGCTGCACGCATATCCGTTCGCATCATATGAGATATCTCTGTTGTTGCCATGGCAAGATGCCTCTGCAGTTCCCGGGAACACAACGCGGCATTCGATGCCCTATCGACGATGTTTCGTTGACGACGGTCGTTGGCAGTTAGCAGTACTTGGCACTGTATCAGAGTTCACTTTTCCCTAAGATCTTGTGTGTCTGGGGAAGCTAATGTCCCAAACTTGGTCGACGTCGGCCTTGTACACCATTTTCGAGCGGCGTCCCGTCAGGCGTCAGCCAGAGACACAGCTAGCGCACGCGCCGGCTTCACCCGCCACGGCTGGGAGCTTGCAGGAGCTGGAGGCGCGTCCGAGGGAGGGAGGGGGACCGGAGTTCGTTATTGCCGTTGGGGCTCACCGCCGTCGAGGCGACGGGGGCCGGGCGCTTGGCAGGCAGACGTTCCACGTGCATTCAGCAGCTAGCTCCAAGAGAGGCTCAGAGATCTCTGTCCAGCAGCATCGTACGCGAACGGAATCACGGAGAGCTGGGATGGCAGGCTGCCAATAGCGAGCCGTAGTAATGATGCACCTTCGGGGCATGGACCACCTCATCGGTCGTGTCGTGCGGCCGCCGCTGACCGGAGGTGTCGAGGCCGACGACGGGGAAGAAGAGCCCTGCTGGCGGGCGACAGTGTGGAGCGGATGGTGGACACGGCACGATCGTGCCGGCGCTGGTGGCCTCCACTGAGCGAGGGAAACCAACCATCTGGCCTCGGCCTAGAAGAAAATACGGCCCACGGTGAACAGCTGGAATTTTTTTTATTTTTATATATTTTTTACGATTTTTTAAAAATAAATTCTTGGCTCAAAAAATTGCAGATTTGGTCCTATGTCGCCGTTTCAAACGGCTATCGCCGGATGAAACGGCGATAAGAACACGTGGCAGCCGCTGGGGACCTTTCGCCGTTTGAAACGGCTATAGCCGTTTCAAACGGCGAAAGGCCCCACCACCAGCTTTTCGCCAGGGCGCTGGGTGTTGCAGCTGGCTATAGCCAGTTGAAACGGCTATAGCCAGTTGAATCGGCTATAGCCGTTTCAACTAGCTATACCAGTTGGATTTATTTTTTTTTAATGGATTTATTTTTTTTAATGTAAAGAAAGGTGAATATTTTATTACATGTTGAGGAATAGTTGATCATATTACAAAATGATGTAGATTTTGACGCTTTAATTTTTGTTTGGGCTATATTTGCTTTAATATTGTATTACATGTTTTAAATTTTGTATGGTTTAATGCTGTACGTCCGTGGTTCACCATTATGGTCGGAATGCAATAGTAAAATTATTGGTTTTACGTAAGGGAATTTCTTTTATACGTAAAGAAAACGACTTAACTAGTAGAAAAAAAACCATTTTTTGAAAAATTAGAATTGCAGGGGCTTTTTTTTTTTGTTTTTGGCTCTTTTTGTGAAAGAATTTCACAAAAAGATTGTCAAAAATCACATGAGGTAGTACACTACGTAATGGAGCACAATAAAACCATTATGTTAATTAGGTCATGCACTGAAGTTCTACTGGGTGTAGCGGGTGAATGTAAATCGCCGGGTGTGAAGACTAGGCTTCACTGGGTACAACGGGGATATTTCCCCTTCCTAATAGCTTCAGGGCCCGCTGCTTTTGCCCGACGTGCCCTCTCTCTCTTTCTCTCGCGTTCAGCTTCACGTTCCTGTGCCGCTTGACGTTCGACCTCCTCAAACCTCTTGTGGATCTCCTCTTGGTCCTTCTTGCGCTTCTTCTCCTGCTCCTCCTCGTGCATCATTCGTTGCCACCTTGCTCTTGCCGAGGCTGCTTCATGCTCAACATGAGCCTTGTCCTCATTGGACTGCTCTGTATCTAGCCACTGCAAGAAATCACAAAGAGGCGGGGAGTCTTGAACTCCCCAAAGTAAGAATATGAAACATGAAATGGATAGAAAAACATGACAGGGTTAGTGAATACCTTGGCTCTCATGCTGCCAGACACCTTGGGTGGATCATACTCGAAGTTGTCGCACATGAAAAACCTCATGCCATAGCAGTCACCCAAAATTTTGGACTGCACAAGCTTGCAAAGGTCACCACAGAAGCACATAGGCACATGCACCCCTTCTGGAACGACAACTCTCACCTTCCTCCACTTGAGGAGATCTGGATCTGAACAAGCCATGGTTTCTAACAAAGAAGACTGCACAGGCTCAATAGCCATGGCATGTGTTATATAAAAGAAGATTTGGCTGGTTCATAGACCGAGTCCATGTGCAGGTCGATGTGTTGTACAGAAATAAAGAGATGGGATCCGATGTGGGTTGGTTTGGCATTTTCCATGGGAGACGGATAAGATCGTCACGTTGGGTGCATTGGATGCTCTGTTCGTTAGACTGTATCACTGAAAAGCCTATCCGTAGTGCTCGTGGCGAGTGATTCGATTTTAATAGTAACAAAGTACGTAATTATAACAAAGTACATAATTAAAACAAAGTACATCACTTGCGGAATGAATTACTCGGCTTGAATTACATCACTAAAGCGGAATGAAGTACTTCAGCTACATAATTAAACATGGTAAGTACGTGAAATGGCATGTCAGGACCTATACCAAACAAGGGTTGCTAGGTCCTGGACTAAACTCTAACATGCCTTAGGTAATTAAATCAACAACAAAGACATCACTCAAGCATGTGAATGACTTTGGTCACTCCTAGTAGTGACCCCACATAGCAAATTGGGTAGATCCTTCTCCGTAATATCCCCCCATTGTCGGCGGTGGTGGTGATGGAGGTGGTGGCGGCGATGGAGGTCCCTTGTTCTTGTGACACACACAGTTGCAATATGGGTCAGTACACACCGGCCCCTGTGAAGTGGCAGCATTTGTATTGTCATCCTCTTCGTCCTCTTTGCCACCATCGCTTGCCTCCATTTGCAGATCGAATAGTCGATTCTGCAAGTAGTGGATGTATTCTTCATGAGGATGAATAGGAGCAGGATCTACCCACCTAGTGAACTTGCAATTGTCTGGAGCGTTGGAAGACTACAATGAAAGACTCTAGTTAGTGGGTCAATGGAAGAGAAAAAAATATATGAAAACAAGCGAGAAATAGATTACCCATGCGTGTGGGCATTTGAAGAAACGTCGACCTCCATCAATCCCCTCGGTTTGCATCTGCACTACGCAATCCTCACCATGCATGCATTTTGGCCAATCTTCCTTGCGGTCATCATATCCTCTAAGTGGGTTTTGTTTGCTGAAATCACTTTTGCTCTCTTCTGGAAACTCAAACACTGGTTCGTTAAAGAAATCAGGACCAAGAGAGCCCTCATACACAATTGGCCCTTTCTTTCTGCCCTTTCCCATCCCATAGCCTAAAGCCTTCCCAGAAGATGACCCTTTCGACATTGCTCGTAGAAGGAAATGTTTTGGTTTTGAAGTTGAGAGGATTGTGTATACATATAGTCATGCGAAGGCTACATCAACCACGTGCATTCTGTCCCGGCATTAACGCATGCACCTGAAAAGCCTACGACCACACATTATTAGCCTAGTTTCGCTGACGCATCGTAGGATGTGTATGCTTTTCAGCGATCCATCATAGCATAGGATGCGTAGCTTTTTCAGCGATCCATCATAGCATAGGATGCGTAGCTTTTTCAGTGATCCATCATATCAGCATCTACTACATGACATAGGCGGAGCAAGGCATAAATGACATAGTCTGATCACGTCATAAATCACATAGTCAATAGTCTAGTACATGCATCACATAGTCTGAGCACGAAACAGGGCACATAGTCTGAGCACAACATATAACACATACATAAATAAGAAGGTACTAACTAAATGCGCCCTCGCTTGTGACGCTGTGGACCCCTCGCCCGACGCTCTGCCGCCTGCGCTGCTCGGGTGTGGTACTGTGAATACGTGAGCGGGTCTGGAGGTGCAACCTGGCGTGTGGGACGTCGCGCCTCGTCTGCAACTGGTGTCTGGACGTCCTCCTGTGAGACCTGTGTGGGTAACAGCGGCGCATCACCCAACTGCGAATGGCCGATCTCGTCCGGGTAAGGGTGCGTGCTGAAATAGGATCCTATCAACGGTCCCTCTGGCTGACTGCCATCGTCCTCAGTCTCTACGTCCTCCTCGATCCCTCCGTATCCTGTGTAGCCTACATAATCAAAAGGTAATAAACAATTAGTTGTATGCAAGTAATAAAATAGCATGAATATATTGTTTGAATACGCACCGAAGTCGGTCCACAGAGGACCACCTGAAGAGGTTCCTGCAGCATCAGGGTTGGGCGGGGCGAACCGTGGTACTATGTTGCAATTAGAAAAACAATTTCAATATGAAAGAAGTACATCATGCAATGGTGAAGGAAATTAATAAAACGTTAGTGAGCATACCTGCGGGCCGTGGAGTGTAGCAGGGAGGGCGTGCTGGTGGACCTGAAGAAGACCCGAGGTAGGCTGCTCGTGGTCGTGCCGGTGTACCAGAAGACGACCCGAGGTACTGCGGTCGTGCTGGTGTACCAGAAGATGACCCGGGGTACTGTGGCCGTGTGGGTAAAGCCGAAGACGAACCGGGGTACTGTGGCCGTGTGGGTAAAGCAGAAGACGAACCGGGATACTGTGGCCGTGGTGGGAGGTAGACGTCTGCGTGTCCACCTCGGCAACTGATGGCCCGTCTGAACCTGGCACAGTACTCCTTGATCTTCCGGTATGCAGCCCCGTGCTCCTGCGGCGCCATGTACAGGGCGGCGACGGGGTCGCCAGCACAAGGCAGACCCAAAAGGAGGGAAACGTCCTGTAGTGTAGGGGCCATCTCACCGACTGGGAGGTGGAACGTGTGAGTCTCTGGACGCCACCGGTCCAGCAAAGCTGCTAGGAGGGACATGTCGAAGTGAAAACGTGTCGCCTTGTCCGCTCCCCTGACCTCTGCATCCATCATGTCACCCTCGACCAACCTCGCTATGGGTAAAAGGCCCGCAGCTCGTAATCTGCAAAAGAAGATGCAAAAATCAGTACAAATTAAGATTCGTGCTACAAAAGGAGATGCAAAATCGAAATAAATTCTAGATAAGATTATATCGTTACAATGTTAACCATACATACGTACCGCGGAAGCCAACGGTCGTCAAGGGGCATCGTCGACAACGGCACTCGTGCACGAAACGTGTGCTGGGGCAAACCACGGACGGCAGACATGAACGACCGGTGCTTCACGTCAATCGCCCTGTCCAGCAACTCCGGGGTCTCGTAGGGCTGCGGAGGCCCTTCGGCCATAGCTGAAAAAATTTAAATCTTTATTAATACGAAAGTACTCGTAGCTTGATAAATTAAAACAACATTTTAATAGTCCAAACTAACCATATAAGATTGATCAATGCACACGAATTACATATTTCAAACTAGATGAATTACATAATACATACTACATGAGTTGCGTTGTCCAAAGTGCACAAATTACATAATTCAAAGTACACGAATGACATAGTTCAAAGTACACAAATTACATAGTTCATAAATAAGTAGTACATTATTCTGTGGTCACAGAAGACCATCATTGTTAGCACGACCACGACGACCACGACCACGTGAAGTGGAAACTGAAGCGACGGTAGATGGCCCCGCTTGGCTTGTTCCCCAGCCATACGTCATTGCTGACAATTCTTGTAGCTGTGACCAGTTTC
Organism: Urochloa ruziziensis; assembly: GCA_015476505.1. Classification (NCBI taxonomy): domain Eukaryota; kingdom Viridiplantae; phylum Streptophyta; class Magnoliopsida; order Poales; family Poaceae; genus Urochloa; species Urochloa ruziziensis. The sequence continues at coordinate 6,769,138 of CM027126.1, read as the reverse complement.
ATGGCACTTGGAGCATAGGCGCACTTCTGCACCAGCTTCAGATTGATCCATGTTGTTTCGAATCCGTCTGTTCTTCCGTCGGCCAACTCCTTGGAACATTTCTGGATTAGGATCAGGAATATAAAGTGCGTGCTCTCCAGGATTTGTAATGAAGTTTCCTAGCATACGATACCCATAAACCTCATTCTTCCAAGTAGCCCAAATTGTTTCTTTGAAATAATAGTTGGACACAAACATACGAGGTTGAAGCCCTCCCGCCTCAAGACATGCAGCAATGACATGAGTGCAGGGACGGTGATACAGCTTTGGCTTGTGGCAGGAACAAACACATCCTTGATTGGTAATAATGCATTCTTGTGTGTGTCTCTCCCGCCGCCCTCCCAATCGACCTTTGTCCCTGCAGAGAACCTCAAACCGTCGTTCTGCAGCACCGTTGGCACTCACACGGTGTCTACGAGCCTTTTTCATTGCCTTTTCCATGTACTCAGTCATCTTGTATCCATATACCTTTTGGTTGTCAGACATTGATTTGTTTGCCACTGCAAAACGGTCTTTGAAATACTTGATTGTCCGATATAAGAAGAACTCCACGATCCCAACTAGGGGGAGTCCCCTTACACCACGGAGCACCCAATTATACACCTCAGCTAAGTTTGTAGTCATTATGCCGTACCTAGCACCCTCGTCAAACAATAAAGCCCACTTCTCTTTGGGCTCATGCTCAATCCACTGAGAGAATGTCTTAATAGCCCGACCGGGTCTGCGCACGACGTGTGGACCATCAAGGCCAACATCATCAAGCGAAACAGGATGTTGGTCCTCACTATTTACCGGCCTCTTTGCAAGCTCTTCTGCTTGTTTCTTTGTAAGTTCATCAAGTTTCTTCCAAATAAGGTTGAATTTCCTCTCTTGATTCTGGATGCATAGCCGCTTAAATAGTTTCATCAGGGTCTTGTTTTTGAATTGGCTATGAAAGTTGGCACCCATATGCCTCATACACCACCTACTCTTCAAGTCAGGCCACTGCGCGGCCCGCTGACGTTCAATGTTCCCATTCTGCATGTCCTCGACTGCTTGTAGAATGCCTTTGTGCCGGTCATGAATAACACACACATTCGGTACATCCTTAACAATCATCTGCTTCACTCTCTCAAGAAACCAATACCAGCTATCTCCTGACTCTTTCTCCACAAAGGCGATCGCCAGCGGCAGCACCTGATTGTTACCATCGGACCCAATAGCAGTCAGGATGGTTCCTTTGTACCTACCAGTCAAAAATGTGCCATCAATACAAATGACTGGTCGACAATGCTGAAAAGCCTCAATGCAAGCACCCAAGGCTAGGAATGAACGCTGCAAACACCTGCTTGCCTGGTTTCTCAGCACAGGGATAGGTTTTCAAGTCATAATAACTGCCTTCATTTCTCAAACATATGTTGTGCAACAAGGCTGGAAGATTGTTATACGACGCTTCATACGTCCCCCATTTCATCTCCAGTGCCTTCTGCTTTGCTCTATACGCTTTGTTGTAGCTGATTTTATAATGAAATTTTTCTTCAATGGCACAAATAATTGATTTTGGCTCGAAGTTGGGATTGTCGACGATCTGAGGATACATGAATTGAGCCACAAAATCAGCTGTGAGGTTGCGGTGCTGTGGGTTTAACTCCTCAAGTTGGCATTCATGCTCCACCAATTTCGACACCGTCCAGTAATCAGTCCACTTGCCTTTAAATGCATGCACTCTAAAAGGGCAGTTGCTTTGCACGCAACACACATCATATACTTTTGGGCTGCTCTTCACCACTCGGAACTGCCTTTGCAAAGATAGTGTAGACCACCGCTTTATGGCTTCCTTAACTTCATCTCCACTTGCATACATTGCACCAACAGAAACCTCATTCTCTCTGTACTCCCAATCCACCGATTCACCTTCATTGACAGTTAGAGCTGAATAGTCATAGCTTGACCAATTGCGTGGCACGGGATAACAATCCTCCTCATCTGAACTGTCTCCCTCCATGGCATCAAACTGCTCTTGCCCCTCCCTCTCAACCTGCTCGACTAACTCAGGGATGTGTTCCCCCTCATCAGCCTCGCCGGTTGGTTCACGGGGTGCGTCTTCACCATCTACCTCCTCGTGTTCTCCATCTACCTCCTCTTGTTCAGTATCTTCTTGGGCAGGATCGTCTGTGTTTGCATTGTCTTCACCGTGATGCTGACTGCTAGACCCAATCTTCTTATAAACTTGAACAAACAAGACTAGTGGTAAGCCACGCTCGGTAGCTATACTGACATAGTCTCTCCAGTTTTGGGTTCCAACAAGGGGCATCAACTCCCAAAACAGGGGTGTGTCCATTCGAAACCTTACTACAGCCATGACTGACAGCTCAAATTGCTCCCTGTCAAGTCCAAATGCCTTGAATAGCCAGTTGCAAACTGAGGTCCAGTTCCTCTCTCTTGCTCGAACTACTTGTTTGGTGAACGACTTAAATTCGGACAAGTCTACCCCTTCAGGACCATACCTAACCTCCCCAGGCCCATAAAACACTTGGAAAAATAAACTCTCTGACATGCCTGCCAACATTAACCACAACAAGGATACCAGTGAGTAACTAATTTTTGGTTTGAACTATACTTCCTGCTACTGCCACAATGTTAGGACATGACCAACTTCTAACAACTTTAAATCAAATATCTAAAGATAACTAAAAATATCACAGACTAATGACTAAAAGAAATATGTGTGCAATAACTAGTTCTGGCATGACATAGTTACTACATATACAGCTAAAAAACTGAGTGCCAAAAAAAAAGATACTTGTGAGTATCTGCTTTTTTCTATGACATAGTTTATATCTAAAAATAATAAACTACAAACTAATAAATACATGTACACATCTAGCTAAAAAAGTTCACCTAGCATCTACATATAGTTATCTACAAAATACTAGGGCGCATCTACATTTAACTATCTAAACAATTTAACACCTAAAATTACGAAGCAGTGTAGATCTAGTAACTAAGTTTTTTCTACGTGTACATGCTAAAAAAATAGTAGCTACCATATACATATATGACTATCTAAAAAATTACTACCTAATATGGAAGAAAAAAAGCATGGTAGATCTAGAAACTAAGTTTTTTCTACGTGTACATGCTAACAAAAAAAATAGTACCTACCGTATACATATATGAATATCTAAAAAATTACTACCTACCATCAAGTATATAGGTATCTACAGAATTTTACAAAACAAAACTACAAATTACTAATTAATAGTTTCGTATGACAACTGGTACCTAGCTATCTACAAAATACTAACTACCATATACATATACCTAGTATCTACGTGTGCACATGCTCACTAGCTACCTACAAAATACTAACTACCATCTACATATACCTATAAAAAAATTATACCTAAAATTTATAAATCGGTCTAGATGTACTAACTAATTTTTTCTATATCCTAGTTCATATAAAAGAACTAAACTTAAAACTAAAATCTACGTGTGCACAGGCTAACTAAATCTAAAACCTAGCATCTAAAATTACATCTAAAATTTAGAAAGCAGTCTACATCTACAAACTAATTTTTTTCTCTATGTCCTAGTTCATATTAAAAAACTCAACTTATAACTAAATTAGCTATCTAAAACCTAGCATCTAAAAATAGCTATATAAAAACATAGATGAAATCAGTGAGGTAAAAAAAATGCACCTGATGCTGGAGCGAAGATCCAGCAGAGCTTCGCTGCAATCCCACCCCCTTCCCTCAGTCCCTCCCCTCTCAATCCCTCCTCTCTCCACCCTGGATTCTGAATGCTGGGCGCGGTAAAATGGCTGGGCGCTGGGCGCGGTGAGAAGCCGCGCGGCTTTTATGGGCGGAGGGGGCTCTCGCCAGTTCAAACGGCGGGGCTCCCGTGGTTTCGCCGTTCGAGGCGGCGAAAGGCCCTTTCGCCGGCTGACTCGGCGAAAAGGGTCGTGGACCCGCGGCGCCGACAGGCTTTCGCCGTACGAACCGGCGATTTTTCTGTTGACCGAACGTTGTGCTCGTGGACCGCACCGACACCGCGGTGAAAGCAGGTGGGCCCCGCTTTTCGCCGTGTGACACGGCGATAGCCGTTTGGGCTGGCGATTTTTTTTCTTCTCGCCGTTTCGAACGGCGATAGCCAGCTGATCCGGCGACATATGACCAAAACTGCTAATTTTCCTCCCAAATATTTATTTTTAAAATTTCGGAAAATAAAAAATATAAAAATAAAAAAAATTCCAAGCAGCCGAGACCCATCCAAACACAACCACAGCCCACCATCAGGCCACCGGCGCCAAACCTCATGCTGGTTGTCGCTTGCCTCTCAAGACTCATGCTCCTCCTATAGTCCTATATGACCAATTCTCCACTTAGGCCATCTCCAACAGGGTGATGATGTCCATGGCGACCATATATGTTGCGCGCGTGACCGTTCCGCGCTTGTCGCCTGAAGGGGGCGTGCACGTGGGATGATAGATGAAATCGGCCCATTATAACAAGGATTAAGTCCTTTCAACCCCCCTCATGTATTGCCAGTGTTCCGTTTTCCCCCTCGCGGTCTGAAACCGGGCATTTGAGGTCCCCCCTCTCCCAAAACCGTTCAATTTTCCTCCCTAGGCGGTTTTGGTAGCTACAGTATCTGTGGGCCCCACATGTCAGTGGGCGCCCAAGACCCTATCCTTCTCCTCTCCTCTCTCTCCCCGTTCTTTCCTCCTCCTCCGCCGGCCGGCCTTGTGCTCGGCGCCGCCACCGAGCCTATCCGGCCTCGTGCTCACCGACGTCGACCCCGGCGTCGAGCTCGTCGTCGCCGCCCAAGCTCGCCCGCGCCCGGCCTAATGCTCGCCGCCGCCAAGCTCTCCTGCGCTCGACCTCGTGCTCGATGCCGCGTACCCGGCCATGCTCCAGCGCCCACCCGTGCTCGAAGCCGTCCCCTGCCTCCCGCCGTACTCGGCCTGCGTGGCCTGCCGCGGCCTCGCGTCTCTGCCGGCCTACGCGCCCCTCAGCGCGGGCCCGCCGGAGCGCCGCCGCCCCCGCGGAGGAAGAGACGGGGAGAGTCGGAGAGAGATAAGGGAGAAGAGGATGATTGGAGAGTTGGGCGCCAACTGACATGTGGGGCCCACAGGTACTGCAGCTACCAAAACCGTCCAGGGAGGAAAATTGAACAGTTTCGGGAGATGAGGGACCTCAAATGCCCGGTTTCAGACTGCGAGGGGGCAAACAGAACACAAGCAATACATGAGGGGGGTTAAAAGGACTTATAACAATCACAGAATATCCGTCCACCAGCCAAACGGCAATAAAAGGCCCGGCATTCTATTCTGTTTTGACTTCTGTATTTTTCTTTTTCGTTTCTTAATTTTTCAATTTTCTTCTCAATTATGTTTCCTTCTCAATTTTCTTTTTCCTTCTCTATTTTTTTTCGTTTCTTACTTTTTCAATTTTCTATTCTACTATTTTTACGTTTGTTATCTTTCTTTTCTTTCGCTTTTTCATCTGGTGTCTTACCTTTATCATTTTTTCATTCTTTTCAAAATTTCTTTATCTTTTATTTCATTTGGTATAATATGACTGCTTGTTTTCATATCTTCTTACATTCAGGTTTTTCATTAAGTTCTATTCTTTTATCTCATACTCCATTCTCTTTATCCATTTTCTCTTCCATTTCTCTTTTTATTTTAATTTTATTATTTTTGAGTAAAATGCGCCGGAGGTCCATCAGCTTGTAAGAAGGTGTCACTTAGGTCCATCAAATCTGAAAAGTGCATTTCTATGTCCATAAACATGTTGAGTCGTTCACCGCAGGTCCATAACGGTCCATGTATGCTTCTAGTGCTGACATGACAGGCTGACTTGGCTCCTCGAAGCATCTCTTGGTTGAGGCATTTCATCGAGTAGGTTGCAGGCAACTCTATGCTCCACGCACGGCGCACCTCTATGCGCTTTGCCATACGCGCCGGCAAGGAAGGTACACGCGGGCGCTGGAGCGCTCATACGTCGCAGCGCAGCACCGCCGTTCAAGTCGTGCACGGCGCCCACCTGCCGCTGCACCATCGAGCTCTCCCAGGAGCCGTGTACAGCGCCAGCCTGTAGCCGCGTCGTGGCAGTCCCTTGCCGGAGCCGGCAGCGCCGCCGTGGGGGAGGGCCCCCACGAACCTCAGCACCAGGCTCATGTCATACATGTTGCCCGTCCCCACTGACGCCGGGACAAGGAGATCGTCTAGCATCGCGTGGCCCAGCTTGTAGCCGATCATGGCGACGGGCCGCTCCTGGCACGCGCCGACCAGTTTGAACGGCGAGGCAATCCTGAGGATGCCGAAGAGGCCCTTGCTCGAGACGACGCTCCGGTCAAGACCGGGCATGGTGCCCCTGGCCACGAGCGCCGTTGCGACGCGCTCCACCGTGCGGGGACTGAACAAGACGATGTCCTCGAACCACCAGGTGCAGATGATGTTGGAGCCCCAGAAGCTGAGGCTGCTGCTCTTGGTGTCGCACAAGAACTAGAACGCTAAACTCTCCGGCGAGGAGGTCGTCGACGTGGCGTTCCCGGCCGGCAAGGGCACCGCCATGTGCGACACCAGCGTGGCCACGGCCGCGTCAAACACGCCGGTGGTGCCGATGAGCAGGAGTAACACTATGTAAGGCGTCTTCTAAGGAGACGCGGGTTAAGAGATATAGGAGACGCGGTTTTTTCCGCGTCTCCAAATTTACGTCTCCTTTACATGACTTGGGAGACGCGGATTTTCCGCGTCTCCTATAAGCGACATTGTTGGAGACGCTGCTAATCAGCGTCTCCTTAGCATCTTAAGCCGCGTCTCCTTTTCTTGCCCCGGAGACGCGGGTAACCCGCGTCTCCTTAGCCACTTTGAACGCGTCTCCTTTTCTTCCACCGGAGACGTGGTTTCAGAAAGCGCGCCTCCTCTGACTGATATTGGTGGTGACGCGGTTTCTAAACCCGCGTCTCCTATAGTGCAATCTGGAGGAGACGCGGGCTCCTAAACCGCGTCTCCTCTGGATGTTATTCTTGGCGACGCGGATTTGTTTACCCGCGTCTCCTCTAATTCAAGCTAGAGGAGACGCTGGTTTAGAAACCTGCGTCTCCTCTGGTTTATATTATAGGAGTCACTAGATTGGCAAGCCGCGTCTCAGATAACCTGTGATAACATATAAGAGACGCGGTTTGCCACGTCTCCTTTTAAACACATCACAGATCACAGGCATCAGGTTTTCAGCAACAAATCACAGATTCAATCGGCACAAGCAACAGATCACAGATTCAAACGTCCAAATATAACAGAATTCATACAAGTACTGATACAGATCCAACAAGGTCCAATATAAGATCACAAGTACTCGACAGATTTCAACAGATGGACAGATTATCACAAGTACTCAAACACATCCAAGAGACCAAATTTCACAAGTTTTCCAACATCATAGATCGAGACCTAAGCAAGCCCTGGGTTGCTGCAGTGGAACTCTCCTTTGTCAGAGATCACCTGGTTCACGATGAAGGAGGCAATGTTCTCGCGAATGCCATGCAACACATCAACGTTGAGGGGGGTTGTCATCACTTCGAATTCCTGGTTGGAAAAAAAAAAGTAACAAAGTCAGAACACAATTGGTCAGCACATGGCTAACAAGTAACACCTGGGTTCAATTCTTTTGCTTATGGCGATTGATGACTAAAGCTTTTGTTGTGAATTGTGGACTGGTTATGCAGAAAATTAATCTATTTCTCATTTATCTCATTTATCTATTTCTCCATAGCACAATACAATACAAGCAGGAACATGCCGTTTTAACTTGAATTGAGATTCATGTTATAAACCTGCAGAGTTACCAGAGCTACTTGCTCATACCATTTTCTACCATAACTTGAATGGATTCACAGAATAAATAGCTAAACAATGTAGATTCAGAGTATATACCTCAGGATCAGCGTCCTTACTTAATAACTCCATTGCTTTCATCAAGTGATAGACGACATAAAAGCCACAAGCGTTACCGGGAGGTTGCTGGTGGCACTAAAAAAATAAAGGACCAAAAACAGTGAGAAGACAAGCTACACAACTTGATTACCAGCTTTCACAGCAATGTACACATACCTAGAACTTTGTGACATGTTGCAAGCTTTCCCTAGCCACCTTCTTCAATGAGCAGTATGAAATAAAAGCCCTACAAAAAACACAGGCACACTGTCAACACAGATGGAAATGTAACCTTTTGGAATTAGCTCAAGATTATGAAAGAACTTACTCATTAAGCACCTCTTTCAACTGCTTGTGATCCCGCGCCTGGCTCCTGAGTGAATCAAAGTACAAGACTTTTTTCCACTTTGGTATGACAACAACTGAAACCCAATGGCCAATTGTGTTATGCGCAAACATTATTAGTTTCTTCTTAACATATTTCTGCATGGCCTTTGCCACATAATTCACCACATAAGATCTATCAGAAGTAATAGTAGACAGGGACATCAGCTCCGGATCAAGGAAGCCCACAGGCACGGTCCTCGCCTTTGTTTCGGAAATCATGGACCTAAAGTGTCAAAACAGGGATGGTACAAATGAGACTACAAATAAAGCATGTTATCAAGCTGCTACATCCAACAACGGATTATTGAGAAGCAGATGAGAGCAACAAAGGATCTTACAATGTGAAGCAGCGGAGAAGTGACACGTCCAAAGCATCAACATTGAAGAGGTCATATAAGTCATTAAACCCGACTAGGAAACACTCCTTGTCCAGCGACCTAAGAAGATGGGCACGCCTGAACTGGACCAGTATATCTTTCTTCTTTTCCGCACAGCCTTTCAAGTAATAGTTATGCAGTGAAATGGTTGCTGGTCCTGCACTATTAAGTTCATCAGCTGTCAACATTGGCTGTCCATAATTGAAACGTGGGTTGGCCCGAGTCCATGCTGATGCGGCACCTTTCTTCTTGGACTGCTTCTTACCAGCTGCCTCCTTAGAGCTTTTGATGGCCTGCTGCTTGTTTGAACCCTCACCAGGAGCCTTCTTTGAGGTCTCAACCATTCTCTCCTTCCCTGACCCACTTTTGGTTGCTGCAGTGATGGGAACACAGATGGCAGCATCAGCCATTTTTTCCTTCTCTTGCCCACTTTTGGTAGCTGCATTGATGGGAGCATAGATGGTAGCATCAGCCATTCTCTCCTTCTCTTGCCCGCATTTGGCTGCAACGGTTCCTACACTGATGGGAGCACTCTTGGTTGCTGAATTCTTGGGAGCAGATTGTTTCTCTTGCCCGCTCTTGGCTGCATCAGATAAGCTCTTTCTCTGCTTTGTGCTGTTTTTTTTCCACCGTTTGTGAAGAACCATGTCTTGACAGTACAACAATGTCACGCCTCGACCATTGTATCCTTTGCAGGAGAGCTTCTCCAATTTTTGAGATCTCATCATTAGGAGGGATTGGGAGCTCAACATTAGGATAGTCTCCGATTTTCTCCACTTTAACCACAGCACATTCTACATCTACCTGGACAGAATGTAGCAGAAATTGTTTCGGATAAACCTGGCCCCATGCAACCACAACTCGGTGACCACCAACTGTGTGAAATAGGGCACATGGTGTGGGCTCACTCAAGCAACTTATAGTATCATGGCTCCAACTTTGGTCTAACTCCATCAACTCCATCAGCTCTGGGTCTTCATTCCTTATTGGACTATCATTCTCTGGAGCTTCTTCATCTCCATCTCCATTGTTTAAAGGACCTTCATTGATATCTCTAGCAGCAACCTCAGACGCAGACGCACAGCTACTCCTCCGTCCAGGTGCAGGGCTTGTGTTCCTGGAAACCGGAACTATCTGCAATCCCTGTGATGCAAGCAAGGAAAGCAGGTCCTGCTGCAACTCAACCCTGAGTTCTTCCTTTATTGCCCTTAAATCTGCTGAGCTGGCCTGCCTTCTCGTCTTCCTGTACATACCCGAGTGCTCAGGCCATCCATACTTCCAGCCGGCATAGCTGGAGAAACCACGCACGCGGCCGGGTTGCTCGGGCCCCAAGATTTGAGTTAACACATCTTTGTCCCTGACCCATGAGATGCATGAGGAAGAGTCTGCATGGGCTTGCTTTTCACAGATTTCTTCAGAAAGACGCTTAGTTGCCTCTGTCTTCCATCGAATATGAGCAACACCTTCTAATTCTGATATCTCCAGCTTACTCCTTGCTCGCAGCCAATTCCTAGGCCGCCCTTCAGGAAAGATCTCATAGGGATTGGGGATCCCTAGGGCAAGTAACTTGCTGTCCTCTTCCTCCCATATTGATTCCATCCCTTCATAACCAGCTGGACCCATGGAGTGCTCGTTCCTGTATTGTTCTCGGAGCGCCTTGAACCTTGCACTCTCTTTTTCTGCTTCTTCAGATTCTGCCACGCGGACGAATGCTTCCCAGTCTGCCGGTTCAATGTGTGGGTGTTTCACAAACGGAGTGAGTCCTTTCTTGACAAAATGCTTCTTAAGCTTGCTTCTGTGGTTTCTCCATGCCTTGGCTGTGGTCTTCATGATCTGCTTGAACCCATCTGCCTTCATGTCTTCTGGGAAGTGCAGAAAGGGCTCCACCCATGCATCGAACAACCTCCACTTTTGATCCATATTTAGGGATTTGAAACCTGGCATTACTAGGGAGAGTTGCTGTCTAGCGATGAGACCAGCAAGCCTTCGTAACCTCAACCTCTGCCTCTTTTCTCTTGGCATCCCCCCTCGGTCAATCCCAGTGACTAGAATCTGGTCCTTTGGCCACTTGATTGGTGTCCTGGGTTTTCTTTGTCGACCCACAGTGCCACCCTGCTCCTGCACAGTGTTTTCAGATCATCAACAAGCGGTCTGAGATACACATCAATGTCAATCCCTGGCTGGTGCGGTCCTGATATGAGAATCGGCATCATCATGTATTTCCTCTTGTTACACAGCCATGGAGGAAGATTGTAGATCGATAATAGCACCGGCCAGACGCTATGCGCACTACTCATCTCACCAAACGCGTTCATGCCATCTGTGCTTAGTGCAAACCGAAGGCTCCTCGGGTCCTTCGCAAACTCTTTATACTTAAAGTCAAGGATGTGCCACTGTGTCGAATCCGCCGGGTGGCGTATGTGATCGTCTATTTTCCGGCCTTCCATATGCCAACGCAAGAGCTCCGCATCCTTGTTTGATGCAAACAAACGCCTCAGACGTGGAATTAATGATAAATACCATGCAACCTTCTGAGGAGCTCCGTGCTTTATTTCCTCATCACCACCGTCTTTCCTTTTTTTGTATCGAGGGGTTCCACACTCTGGGCATTCATTGAGATCTGCATTGTCTCCACGGAATAGGACGCAGTCGTTCTTACAAGCATGGATTTTCTCAACCTCCAATCCCATTGGGCAAATAGTCTGTTTGGCCTCATAGGTGGTCATCGGTATCTCATTGTCCTCGGGAAGCATGTCCTTTAGTAGATCTAACAGTGCCTTGAAACCACGATCGGTCCAATGATGGGCGGCCTTCAGCTGCAGAAGCTTGAGCGATGTGAAGACTTTGTTCCACTTCTTCTTGCAGCCCGGATACAGTGGGGTCCTCATATCTCTCACCATTTGTTTCAGTTTCGCAAACTCCTTGCTGCTACACCCATCATATGACATTGCATCACGGACCATCTCCTCCATTTTCTGAGCAATGTCGACATAATTCTCACCAATGTGACCAAGCTCATCCTCACTCATATCATGCCCCACGGTCTCGTTGCCACACTGTGCTTCATCGTCATGGAAGATAGGACTGTGAGGGCACCTTTCATCACCATCATCAAAAGTGGTCTGTTGACTGCTAGAGATTCCTTCACCGGTACTACAAGTGGCTTCCTGGTCCCGCAGGTCTCGAACATTAGCACCCCCCTCTCCATGCTTGTTCCAGCATAAGTAGTCATCCATGAAACCCCGAATAATCAGATGAGCGTGGACATGCAGAGAACTTGGGAACATTCTCACATTCTCACAATCAATGCACGGGCAACAGATGGCAGATATGTGCCGATTTGACTTGTCCGCCTCTGCTGCGTCAATGAATGACTTCACACCACTCAAGTACTCTTCACAATTACGATTCCGAAGATACATCCATCCTCGGTCCGCCATCTGCATTGTTAAAGCAATGAAAATTATCAATATTGTCCAAGCACGTACTACTAGAACATGGACTCGTAACACATAGATTTGACCTCAATTTTGGACATAAAAACCTCACCTTCTTATGTGAGCGGAGCACGACGTGCACTCGATCGAACCAACTAAACTTCAGAGAGTGGTACTAAGCTCAAGCAGAGGTGGTAGGCCGGCGGGCTTCATCAATTTTCCTGTACACATACAAACAAAAAGGATTTCAGCACACGTGCAATGCAAAAGTAAATGAATTCAACCATATATCGTACAAAAGAAGCTTAAGATTATCGTAATTTTGTCTGTGCAGATGTAATTCACCTTCAAGGCTAGCTTCAAGGGGGAAGAGGGCCGGCCGGAGCTCGATGGCGTGTCCCCTGCAGCAGCCCAGAAACCGGAACTCGATGGCGTGCCGCTGGAGCTCGACGAGAGGAAGAGCTGGGAGTTCAGCTGGAGATCTGGAGCTCTGGCCTGCAACGGTGGTGGAGCTCAGCTCAGCTGGACGAGAGGTTATGGTGCCGGCCAGAGAGGCAGCGGCGCTGGTGTGCCAGAGAGCTGAGGCAGAGCGGCGCTGATGATGAGGACGGCTACGGCAGGGAGCTCGACGCGAGGAGGCCGGCCGCTGATGAGGTATGTAGGTGGGCCGGCCGCGCCGCCGATGCACTCGCGCCGCCGGCGAGCGGGGTCCTCGACGGTCAGCAACACGCGGCGCGAGAGGTAGGTGGGCCGGCGGCCGCGGCACGGCGAGCACGGCGAGCTAGGCGCGCTCGCGCGCTTGGGGATGCCGCCGGCGACAGGAGGTGTGGACGACTACATACGAACGATGCGGACACTTGGCGCTGGGTCAATGGCTAACAAGCTATGGGAGACGCGGGTATACAAGCAGTGTCTCATACCTCTAAACACAAAGAAGACGCGGGAGACAAAACGCGTCTCCTGTAACGGGCTCCATATAGGAGACGCGGCTCAGTAATACGCGTCTCCTATATTCCGAACCATTGGAGACGCGGTTTTTCATAGGAGACGCGGGTTTGGTAAACAGCGTCTCCCCAGGTAACACAGATAGGAGACGCGGAACGCTAACCCGCGTCCCCTATATTACGGGAGACGCTACTTCACAACCCGCGTCTCCTATATATGCATACAGGAGACGCGGGTTGCCTGCCTCGATATAGGGGAGACGCGGCTGAATAACCCGCGTCTCCTTTACATGAAAGGAGACGCTGGTTAAATCCGCGTCTCCTATAGTGGTGTCTCCTTTGAAGCTTTCTTACATAGTGTAAGCGACGACACTGCTTCAGAGCGTCCACAACGGCGTGCCATCTCCCTCCTGCGCAATGGGAAGACTGCATGAGGCAGGCCCAGCGCAACCATGAAGCTGTCATCGTCAAAGGGCAGAAATAGCAACAGCATCCCCTCGGGTGGCAATGGCCTCGACCTGGAATTCATTCGTGGCCGAGCCGATGGACCTGCGATACATGCCAACTGATGGACCTGGAGTTCGCCCGCTACCTGCTCGATGAAATGCCTCAACTAGGAGGAGCCAAATCTGCCTACCATGTCAGCACTTGAAGTATACATGGACGGTTATGGACCTGCGGTGAAGTGGTGAACGAATCAGCAAGTTTACAGACCCAAAAATGCACTTTTAAAGTTGATGGACCTAAATGACACCTCCTTACAAGTTGATGGACCTCTGGTGCATTTTACTTTTATTTTTTATCCATCTACCTTTTGTGGATTACAATATTCTTTTACAGGGTGTTTGTTCTAAGTGCGTACATTTTTGTTTAGCAATATAATATAATTTGTTCTATAATTTCATGTAATTTGTTTGGTGTAACGACCCGGGTTTCCGATTTTCGAAAACCCAACTCCTTGTACCATTGTGATACTCCCTGAATCAAGTAGATATCACGTACAGAACTCATCACAGCGAACATCACATCCATACCACGAATAAAGTACAAATATCTAATTTATTACATCATTCTCATGATAATACGTCTGATACAAGCCCCTAGGGCTGAACGACAAACAAAAGAACATCCAACGCAGCGGATCTAGGCGTAGAAGCCTCCAGCTTCTCGATCTCCTCCACAGGCAACTTGCGCGTCAAGACGATGCCTCAGTCGTACCGTCCATTGTAGTTGAACTTGTGCTCATCATCAGATCTTGCGTACTCAAAGGCTATCCCCAAGGAATGGGATAGGTTCACGTCACCAACCGTATATGCGAGCTTTAAGTGGACTATCATCTAAAGGGATAAAAGTATATCAAGGATAGGCTAAAGGTTTCCTATGCAGCAACAAAATAAAATAAGTATCTCCTTATCCATCCATCCCATATCTCACCACATCGGGCTATTCCGGCACGCCGGACTCCCATCTCCATCTCCACACTCATCTAAGTCAATGCGAGAGCTCCCTCCCCTCGCACCTCACCAACTACGACCGGATCCTGAAAGGAAAGGGAGCAGACTTCCCTTCTCCCCGTCCGTAGCTGCGAACCTTAGTCACTCTCAAATCTGGCTAGGAAGGGGAAGGTAGAATATCCCAAATATGAGAGGTAACAATGCAATGGGCAATGTCCATACCGAGGATGCGGCTATACGTATAGATTATAGACTCTCGAGAGCTTGTACAACTAGACCCACTCGGGCTGCGAGATGGTGGCCGCCATCTCGAGACGCAACCCACAACACAGACCCCAACCGCGACGATGCCCGCTTGCTCTTCCGGTCTCGATCTATCGGCTCGCAATCCAATGCTTCGGAAGCTGTGTGGAACTCTCCCTCGTAGGGCCAGACGGGGCCATAGTCCTTCGGGGAGACGGCCTCTCCCTTTCCCGTACACCATTCACCTGATCTTCTCGCAATCCGGGCATCGCGCTAGTTAGGCTGGCTGGAACCCGTTCATATGGGTAAGCGGTAAGTACGTGGGGCCCAAAGAGTGGTTACCCCACTCGGTTTCAGGCCGGGGTGAGCGTCATCGTCTCAAAGGCGTATCCTCCGAAGAAGAACACAAGTCGCAGTACCCACTATAGGTACCGCCGCCAACTCCTATGCTCCTATCCAAGCATGTACCCGCCACAAGTACGGTGTGGGACCCCCTCGAGAGCAGGGGTCTCCTGGCACCTCGGTCAAAGACCGAGTTGTTATAAAATGCTCACCCCCGCCAAGTTTCCCAAAAACACCTTCTCCTGCCGGTTTTATCCCCACACACGCCAAGAGTCCTAATCCATATGATCCCATACACATGCAAGCAGCAGCATAGCAATATCATATATAGAGTGTAGGTAACAAGGCAATCACAGAATAAATCATGGCTATGCAAGGCTCAAGCATCATTCATTTGAAATAAGTAAAACGCTAGCTCATCTAGTTGCAATGTCTAATAGGCACTCAAGAGATGGGCTGGGCATGAACTTGAGGGCAAGTTCTCTTCCTCCACGAAGTCTTCCCGGTAGTGCTCCTCTCCGGTCAGCTCCTGGCCGTCGGTAGGTCCAAAATATGTAATTAAAGTAAATACCGGGGACCTAATAGCAATTAACTCCAATAAAACCAATTCAAAGAAAATCCAAATGGACTCATACTTCACACCAAAGGCTTGGTCATGATTTTAGAAAAATATAGAAACGGGTTTCATATTTTTCGGAGTTAAAATGAATTAGTTATGGATTTTCTAAGTTTCAATCCTTTTCTGAATTTTAAATAATTCTAAAAAAGAAAAGAAAAGGGGTCGGGGACGAATTTGTTAATAACCAGGGACCTATTGATAATTTTGGAAAAGTTCAGGGGGTTTTCTATAAAAAGTCCAGCGTAGCCGAAATGTTGACGTCAGCAGTGGGCCCTGCTGACGTCAACGTTGACCAGTCAATGGTCAAAGCCGACAGGTGGGTCCAGATGATGACGTCAGCAGAAGGGCCTAGATGTTAAATCTAAGAAGTCCAGGAGGCTCAGAGTAAAAGTAACAGGCCAGGGGCTAGTTTGAAAGGATTTTGAAACTACATGGGCTAAAGTGTAAGAAACCAGGGGCTTAGAAGAAAGGGTGGCCGGCGTAGATCTGGTGGGCGCGGTCCACGGTGCACCGTGTCTGCGGTTCATGTGAGCCGCGTCCACCGGATCCCGTGCGGCCAGGGCTGGATCTGGTGCGGCTGGCCCTGCGTGGCCTTGTGTGCGGCTCCATGAGAGTGCGACACGTAGCAGCATCGGAGACAGCGCGCGCGAGGAGCTCGACGCGCTGTCGGCAGCCGAGTGCGCGAACGCGACGGCAAAGGCACGCCGGCGGCGACTCGGCCATGGCCAAATCCGGCGACAAGGGCACGGATCGGCGCCAAATGACCCTGCACACACGTTCATGGGTGAAAACCCCTAGGATCTAGGCTCTAAGGCCAGCTATGGTGAGGTCAAGGCGGGCTGAGGGGGTGCACGGCGAGTGCTCGACGTATTTCCCTAAACGGGCGTTCGTCGGGCGGCTGCGGTTTAGGCTCGGTCTAGGCTCGTCGTCGCGAGGTCCCTGCACAAGAAGATCCCTGGCACGAAGACCAGGGCACAGGCATAGAAAAGGGGCCGGCTTGGGTGGCTTAAGGCTAAACTAAGGTGGGTTCATCGGCATGAACGCCAGACAGCAAGGGGGAGAGGGAGAGCGGTGGCATCCGGCTCACCCTGGGGCTTGGCGAGGCTCGGCGAGGCGTGAGGGCAACGACGGCTCGACGTAGGTGAAGAAGAGCGGCGACGGGTTCGGTCTTCACTGCGCCGGGTGGACGACGCGGCGGCGGCGTTCCGGCGACGGCGACACGCGGCTTGGCGCGGCTCCGCCTTGCTCCCTCCTTCTTCTCCTTCTTGGGCTTCTCCTTCTCCTCCTATTCCCCTCCTTCCCAGGCGGCAGCTAGGTGGGAGGGCTAGAGCCCGAGCGTGCGGTGGAGGAGAGGGGAGGGCGAGGCTCTGTTTTAAAGCGGCGGCACGGCTGGGTGGAGAGGAGAGGGGCGTGAGGAGAGGGTTCGCGAGAGGGGACACGCGGCGCACGTCCCATGGTGGAGGGTTAGGGTTGGAGCGCGGGTTTGGCCTCGGCGTGCAGGCCCGTGCGCACGGCGGGAAGAGAAAATGGGGAGTGGCTCGTGAGATAGCGCGAGCCACCTCGATCTAGGGCTAGGGGAGAGTGGATGAGTGAGTGCGGATCGGGGTTAGGGCGCCGGGGGAGTCACGAGACCATCTCGCGCGCGGGAGCGGGCGGCGGCGAGATGGAGGCGCTGGCGGGAAGGAGAGTGGCAGTGGCAGAGGAGAGGTAGGAGGAAAAGCTGACAGGTGGGGCCCGCCTGTCAGTGGAAGAAAGAGAGGGACGACACGGTCGGGTGATAGCGGGCCGGCGGGGAGTTGGGCCGGCGGCTGGGCTGCTGGGAAAGGAAAGGGAAACGGGCCAGGGGGCTTCGGGTGGACCGGGAGAGAAGCCGAGGGGCCAAAACTAGACTTAGTTAGCGGGCTGGTTAGTTGGGTTAGGGCCCAAGTTAGTTTTTGGTTTTAAACTTTATTTGATTTGGATTTGAATCAATTCAAATCCAAATCACACTCAAACAAATCCAAATAAAATCCAATAAATTCCAAATATTCACACTATGACATTGACACCCTTACAATCAATATTTAATTTATTAATTAATTCTAAGAATTTTGGAAAAGGTCCAATGAAGACAACCTTATATTTTTCCTAGCTAATATTAAATCCACAAAAAAAATTAAATCCACATTTTTAATATTATAAACATTCTAAAAAAATCTGGTATGTTACATTTGGTGCGTATAATGATCTTATTCTAAAGTTAACATAATTTGTTTCAAGTTTACAAATCTTTATTCCCTGAATTTGTATAGCTTATTTAGAGTTGTATAATTTATTCCGTTAGTATACATATTTGTTCTGTGTGTTAATATTCTCTGTACGGGAATATGGACTTATTTGTTCGTGATACTAAAACTTTTGATTGTCTTACATAATAAGTTATTCGTGTTTTTAATTATTTTTTTATAGTGCACTATTATTTTGTTCATCATGCTTCACAATTATTTGTTCGCATAAAATAATCATTTGTTTGTGATGCCTTCATTATTCTTTTCATATTATTTTTATTGCTTTATTATTCTTCGCATACTAATTGTTCACTATGCACATATATTTCGTTTATTAGAAAAATAATTAGTTCGCGTGTGAAGCTATTTTGTTTGTCTTTGTAAACTAATTTGCTTCTGATGTTAAATTATTTGTCCATTGTGTATTTTAATTTTGTTCATCTATGTTGAATTATTTGTTTGCAAAGTTTAATCATTTGTTCATGGCGTTCACCTAGTTGTTTGCAATAGATAAGTTTAATTATTCAGTATTTAAAAATATTCATATAGTTTGATCCGTGAGTTCTTATGATATGTTCGATGCATGCAATTATTTTGTTCCACGGGATCTAGGATATACCATCCATAAAAATTATCTTTCAATTTGATAAAAGAATGCACCAAAAGAATTCATCCAAACAAAGTTAAGCGGGTATCTTATTTTGAAGATATTGCTGTAAGAAATCCAATGCTACAATTCAAACTTAATTGATATGCTCAAATTAATATTAATTTTTTAATTTTAAAATATTCTAGCATGAGTTGAAGTTATCAATTCGTCTTTGTTGCACCTATGCGCCCCTTCTCTCCCTTCTTCAGCGAGCATGGAAACAGCCCACAACTCATAACAATGCATAAATCGTACTTTTCAGTAAATTAATATTTTCTTTTGGTTTTATTACATTATTGTGTGGTTTGTATTCCAATTTAATTCAAATTTAAACAAAACCAAACTAACCTTCTTCTCCTATGGCCGAAACCCAGATAATTAGTTACCTGTTGGCGCTCTTAATTGACACGCTTTTACCCTTGTTTAACTTCGATATTTGTATGAATTTAATATCTAAACTATTGATCATACTCTATATCCGGAGCGTTTTCGTATATGCATGTGTTTTTGAAAAATTTTAGTTTATGCAGGATAAATAATAAATTCAAGACGAATATAGGCTAAATTCGAGATAAGCGAAAGACGAAGGCCGGAAGCCTGGATAAACCAGACCTGCTAGGCCCAGGCGCTAAGAGCATGGACTTGAAGCCCACTAATTGAAAGGAACACTCTAGAACCATCAAGAAATCGTGGGGAAAAAGATGAGCTCGAGGCGGCCTTGGAAGGGGCCAGGCCCCCCTGGCCGCCCCGTCCAGGCCATTCCTATGGCCCCTCGCCTTCCCATATGACCTAGGGTTTCTCAGGGCTATAAATAGCCACCATTTCATTCGGCACCGAGGAAGTCATTTTCCATTCAACGGCGAGGAGTAGAGAAGGTAGAGGGACACCTCTCGGAGTATCGATGGTCGTGCTAGTTGTCTAGGGTTTGCCCTAGCTGACGTGGAAACCCTGCGAGTAAGACCACATCAGAGTTCTAGAGATAGTTCATGAAGATCAAGGTAGGATCCCGGCAGTGATAATGATGTACAATCATTCATAGTGAAGTGTATTTGAGTTTCCAATTGATCTTAGCAATCAAGTGCCTCTCTATGATTTTGCTCGTTTTTTGGGCTTGCTTCTTCTTAAGGTCTATTATCGAGATAGATCGACCAGAATGTTCTTTTAGCCGTGGTGGCTAGGGGCTCGTACCGGATCTACCAATGATGTTCAACACATTCATCGAACGTGCCCTTGCATTCACTACGCCGATAGGGAGTGTCACGACAGGGCGTGCCCCATGTAGGGTGGTGATTCTCGTGAGTTTGACCGGAGGCTATGATTTAAAGACGCTTTCAATGAGATTCGCATTTATCTTGCTTCACTACTTTGCTCGAAATTACAATGTTTGCATGATCTAGTTAATCTAGGTTGGTTATCTCTATTTTCTCTCTCGCTACCTCTGGTGTTTTTTGGATTTGATCTTTAGTAGATTAGATTGATCTTAAAGCTGAAGTGTTTCTTGCTAGTTAGATTGGCTCTTGCATCTTTAATTCCACGGATTGATAACCTTGGAAAAGTACTCTCTTAAGAAAAGAAAAGAGTTACAACAGTTCCGTGCACTCAGTGGATCTTGGTGCGCTCGGCGCGCCAACAGTATCCAAATCCATTATTTTTGCATCTGTTTGCATGAAGAAACCTATCAGCCAACTTGTTGAGAACCTGAACCTGCGCACGTGCAAACCTTTGAACAACTGGACCACAAGCCTGAGCGAGGACCCAGTTTGGGCTTCCAGCAGATGGGACGCGGCCCATAAAATTTCTGGGAGCAATGGCAGCCCAACCGGGAGCGATGGGGGCGCTGGCTTCAGGTGACGGAACTTGTTTTTCTTCGGCTGAAGCGATACATCTCAAAAAAAAAAAAAAAAAAAAAAAAAAAAAACGTGAAGATGACCCCGATGATGCTCCGGTATAGCTCATATTTTATCCGAAAGAAAGGTCCCAGGAAGCCAAAAACCATCACGCTAGCGAGCAGTAGAGTAATATAGTCCCAAACCATCACCTACTCTCTCTATACCACCCTGCTCAATGTATTGACATGGTCCGGACTCAATTTTTTCAACAACCTTCAGATCGGCTAGCGAGTTGGACAGCACCATTGGAAACGACCTTACTATCTCCCCAAAAGGAAGGCAATTCCCACATCCCGAAAAATCAAACACTTTTAAAATGTGGCCAAATTTATATAAAAAGTATTAACATTTATGGTACAAAATAAATTTATCATTAGATTAATTATAAAATATACTCCAACTCATTTATGGTACTTTTAAAGTATATTATAATAAATTTATATAGAGATAAATATGAATATAATTGTCCAGAAACTTGGTCAAACATGAATCATTTTGACTAGTCCACAACCCATAGTTGCATTTTGTTTCTGAACGGAGGGAGTACTTAGCTATTGCTGCCTGTCGGGCCTTCTTGATCAGAGGCATCAAGCAGGACTCACTGGCGACGGCAAGTGCAGGTAGCTAATAGCTAAGCATATTGTTTATTTGATTCTTTTCTTCCGTCCTTTCGAACCCCAAGTGCTGCATCGAATTTCTATGTTGATTGTAAATTTGCCGTACCTGTTGATCGCAACCAGCTCTACCACTGCTGAAAAGTGAAAAGCATAACCTTTTCCGTTTCTAATTTCGGTCAATCAGCCTTTTTAGAAAAGGGAAATATGTTTTCCGGTCTCTGCATGAGTTTGCACTCGACCATTCATTATTACAGTTTCAGCCTCCGGCTGATTAAAACAAGCCCTCAAAAAGCAACAAAATGGAGACATGTGCAAACTTAAAAGTCCTGTTAAGTGAAAATGGAATGGGAACTGATGATTGATTATTGTTTTGTGTGTTACATATATATACAAGCCCAAAGGGTGCCTCCAAAGGGTGCCTTTCTATGAAAGGGTGTCTCTCCAGAAGAGGTGTCTATACAAAATGGTGTCTCTTCCTAAAAGGTGTCTATTGATCACTACTGATCCTAATTAATCTTAACACTCCCCCTTGATCAATTGACTTCTTGTGGGCATCATTGTTTGTTCATCAGTTATTGCTTGAAGCTTTGGAAAAACCCTGTGGAAACAAAAAACAAAGTAGATTGATATACGCAAAACTCCTCAAAACCCAGTGGGAAAAACTTGAGGAGAAACCTAATTGTATGTGTATATGCCACCAAAAACTCCTTTAAAACCAGGTGGGAAAATGAGGAGAAAATAATATGCCATATGTGATTATTGTCTCATTGTAAACTTATATGAGAAAACCTTGAGAGAAAAATTCATAACAAAGTTTTGAGATCAATACTATGATCTGTGGATCATATTTGAATAATCTCCCCTAAAATTCAATGGAAAAAATATGAGGAGAAATTATATGTCTTTGATATCTTCTTAAAAACTCTTGTAGAGAAAATAGAAGATATGACATGTAATATGTCTTGATATCACCTCTAAAATTCCCGGTGGGGAAAATAGGTAATATGACATATAGTCTTCTATTGATATTGCCTCATTAAAACCTTATGAGAAACCATATGAGGAAAAAACTCATATAGGAAAAAGAGTGCAATATGATGTTTGAATAGGTTTAAATTTTTTGGAGAGTCTCCCCCTGAACCTTGCAAAGTTGTCATTTACCATTATCGGTAGATAAGGACTTTCTGTGAGGTTCTCACATATTTGATTTGCAAGATGTTTATTTCTCAATGTGTAACAAATGAGAATAAACATGTTGAGCAATACTCTGGTTGATATTGTTCTATTAAACCTATTATATCAATACAATACCAAGCGTATCTTGAGAGATAGTTGTTCATGATTCAATAGAATCAACTTAATCATTCTATATAGTGAGACACATAAGTGGTGTTTTAGAATGATAAATGGATTTAGTTGTGTCGGTGTCAACCCTAGGGGGGCCTTAATACGACGGGAAAATAGCGGACTAAACAACAGGAACGGGTAAACCTGACAGAAGCTAGGCAAGGCAGCAGCAAGCCTCCGCCTGGCTCGAGGGTGCCCGGCACCCCTCGAGCGAATCGGAACTCCGCCCCGCTCGAGGCCTCCTCGCTCGAGGCCCGGAGCCACCCTCGACAGCCCATCTCCGCCTCGCTCGAGGCCGCCTCTCACCCGTGAGGCCCGCTGGCGGTTCGCCTGCCCCATGGACAAGAACATTTAATGACCTTGTACGGCCTTGGACACAAAAGTCAAGCAATGAATCCCTCCCATCTCCGGTCATCTCCGCCAACTCCTGACGCCGTGTGGTCATCCTCAACACTGTGCGTACAGGCCCGTGCTGTGCGGACAGGCCTGTGCTGTCACGCTCTCCTGCTCCGCCAACTCCGGTACGGGAGCCCCTCGAACGGGCATGGGGAGCCCTCGAAAGGGTGTACGACCTGCTGCGCTGGACGGTGCCGTACGACACGAGCCCTCAAGACCAGGAGCACAGGGAGTCCACATCATGTACAGGGGATGCAATGCCATGTACTGAAGCCATGTGCGCCGGACCAAGTCACGCAATCTGACAATACATGCCAGGACGGGAGCCATACCCGCGACCATACCCCGTCGTACGCTGCCACTGTGCTACGCACTATACCTTCTCTATTGTAACTGTCCCTCCTTGGACTATAAAAGGAGGAGACAGGCCCCTAGAAACGAGAGGCTCGCTCATCCGCTCATTCATCGCCAAGTTCATCAGAACGTAACATTCAACCTCCCATTCGTTCCAGGGACTTGGAGGCCCATCCTCCTCTCCTGCCACGCTTGTAGCCCCCTACTACGAGCACCCCGGAGCAAGGCAATACAGTGCGAACGCACACCCTACTGGACGTACGATCGAAAGATCGGAACCAGGATAAACCTCGTGTCATCGTGTTGCCTCTGCATCGACCATCAAGAGACGGGACACAGCGCATTTCTGCAGGTGTTTTGACCCCCTTTGGGTTCTCGCACCGACAGTGGCGCGCCAGGTAGGGGCTTCGCGCTGTGATCGACTTCCTGACCCGCCAGTTCTCTCGATGGTGATCCACATGGAGCGCCTAGTTGACTGCTACGCCTACGGTTCGTCCGACCCGCTCCCGGCCGGATTTACCATCTGGTTCGGGAGTCTGGAGTTTGAGGCCACCGGAAACGGCTACCTCATGTGGCTCCTCTCAAGGGACGCAACCGTCGCAGTGGCCGCACCGCCATCACCAACACCCGGGCGCAAGAAGCGCTCAGGGCAACGCTCACGACGGGCACGCATGGAGCGGCGCCGGGCAGCGCGCGCGCCACCTCGACGACGTCGACTTCAGCAAGGACTCCGTCGCCAAGGTTGCAAAGACCGCGCATCCATCGATGCCTCCGACTACGCGTCCGAGCAAGGACGACGAGACCGGGCCATCGCACTTCCCGTATGGGATGCGCGGAGCGGGCCTGGTCTACTCTTCGTCGATCAGCACGACGATGGACGCCTACGAGGGCCTCCCTGACCATCACTTACTTTCGATCCAAAACCTCATCGTGACCTCACCAGGCGACTCGTACCTCAGCATGGACACGGGGGATACTTCGCGTACACGAGAGGTCCCGGAGTGGGATTACTCTGGGCTTCGCGACCGCGAAGCTTTTGCGGCGTTCCAAGCCACGACAGACTACTGTCTCGATTGCACTGACGATTCTAGCACAGGGGATCACGACCCTACGCGGGAGTGCCTCGTTGTTGTGGTGTTTGAGCCTGACACTGAGGACGACGATGCCGCCGGCCCTCGAGACCCTACAGGAGCTGTAGAGCTTCGACAAGCGGCCCCGCCCATGGGTGATGCCGCGCTGGTCCAGGCACAGCTGATCCAAGTGCGGGAACTCGAGGCTAGCCTCGAAGTCGAACGATGCCAGGTTCGTCGGCTTCATGCCGCCCTCGAAACAGGGCGTCCGGGACCCAGCAACCACGCCCGAGAGGCTGGGCGTTCCGCTCAGGCTCGAATCATGGCCGACGACCACGGGGACGACCCCTAGCCCTGGCAAGGACCAGCCAGAAGCTGATCGCCGCGGCAACACTGATACGGGCAATGCCAGAACCGTCGATGCCACAAGGTTGCAATTTGCGCCGCGAGGCGCAAGCCCTGGTCGAACAGGCTGCGGTGCAGCAGGCTGAAAGCTCCGCGTCCCGCATGCGTTGTTCCGTCAGCACGGGAGTTGGAGGGGCAACGCAAAACCCAGCGGAGTCAGTGCGTACTCCTCTCAAGAGCCGGATGGCAGCGTTGGCCCTGCGCCACGACAAGAAGGCTCCTGTGAAGGAACGCATGCTGGACACGTGCGCTGACAAAGATGACGCCGCCACATCCTGAACAAGAGGAAATTTGGCGCTACCTCGGCTCACGGATACCACGCCCGACAAGATAATCGAGGGCGCCACAAGCTCACCTCTCCATGGGAGGGCCCTTACATCGTCGCCGAGGTCCTTAAACCTGGCACCTACAAGCTAGCTAACGAAAGGGGCGAAGTTCTCGCTAATGCCTGGAACATCCAACAACTATGTCGTTTCTACCCCTGAGCACTTCACGCCTATCCGTGTACCAGTTTGTACGATTCGATGATAATAAAACTCGTGTATAGCTCGAAATATCAAGATCATCGCTTGTCTCGCGAAGAGAAAGGCATAATGCCCCTCGAATGGATGAAGGAAGCTCTTTATTTCCAACACACGCATGACCGGTGAACGGTCGTGTACAACAAACAAGATACAAAGCCGCTGCTTAGCGGCCAAAAAACGCAAGCGGCCATGCCCATTTCTCAACACTGGCGACCCTAGATCCACTAGGATTGTCGCTAGTTTTCTTCTAGCATCAGCATGGCGCAACAGAGGCTGCGACGCGCACCCATGAGGCCGTGGCATGCACCTAGTAGAAAGACCACTCTGCCACTTGGGCGTGCCGCTACTGTACGCCGTGGACGGGTGGCCAAAGCACCTACGTCGTGCAACCAATGCCTAGGTATCGACCAGCTCAAGCTGGAAGACGAGGCAGCGGTTGCAGATGGGGCGGCTCTGGCCGGCAGCTTTTCTCCTCCGTTTACCTCCTCCTTCACTAGCATTCTTCTAGCACCAAGGCCCTGCCCACCCTCGAACTAAGTCAGGGGGGCGAGCTTTGCTCCACCTCTTCATTCCTAACTCTAAACCCATCGTGCTCGTGAAAAGCCTACAACACTTGCAATCTCTGCCGCCACCACCGAGCCTATTTATAGCGCCCGCACCGTGACCCGCTTCGTAGCGTGCACCCGGCCCTCTGCACAAGCCGTCCCACACGCCTTGCTCACAGGCCGGACCCCAACGGTGCCCCCTGATGAGAGAACAACGCGCAGCGGCATGACAGAGGCGGGCACCACTCGGAGAAAGGATACACACAACGCGTGGCAGCCCGACAGAGACGTGCACCACTACCAGTGTCACGAGGTTACTATTTTCGTCAAAAAGAGGGGGCAGGCGACATCAAAAGAAGCGGCGCGTCCTTGCTAAACGCGCTGCATGCAGGCCGTGGTCGTGGTCCTTGCTGAACGCTCTGCACGCAGGCCGGGGCCCATGACAGATCGAGGCAGCGAACAGCCTGGCCAGGCACCCATCAAATCATCTGAGCCATTTCGGCAAAAACGTCGGGGACCCATGACAGATCGAGGCAGCGAACAGTCTGGCCAGGCACCCGTCAAATCATCTAAGCCATTTCGGCAAAAAAGTCGGGGACCCATGACAGATCGAGGCAGCGAACAGCCTAGCCAGGCACCCGTCAAATCATCTGAGTCATTTTGGCAAAAAAAGCTAAGCCACCCTTCTACCCTACGATTTCTTCAGCGCTCCGTGTTCCATTATTTCGGTCGCAACCTTTTCACACGAGGCAGGGAGATTTATCTTCGCCCCGTGCGAAGCCAAAAACTCCCTCGAGGGCTATCACAGGGCACACTACCCTGAGAAACAAATGCTCCACCTCTAGCTTTTTCTGTTTTTTCTCGTAATCTTTTATAAATTTTTGTCGCATTGTCGTATTTTGGTTGTGCGCACAAAGAAGTGACAGAGGCTGGGCGTGGATGGTCAGGGCTAAAGGGTGGCGATGTCGGGGGATAGCTTACGCCTCTGGGATACGGCGTCCCCCCTCGACACCCTTGGGCCTAAACTGTTCGCAGAAAAGCGGGGCGTGGACGGTCAAGGCCAAAGGGTGGCGATGTCGCGGGATAGCTTACGCCTCCGGGATACGGCGTCCCCCTTGACACCCTTGGACCTAAACTGTTCGGGCCTACACTGTTCGCAGAAAGGCAGTCTAGCCTTGTCAAAGTCCTTTTGAGTCACACAACCAAGATGACAATAAGTATAGCAAGATTCCCTACGATAAAACACAAAAAAAAAAATCAAGCGCTGACAAAGTTGAGATGTTAGTTCTCCTCTGAAATTTATTACATGTGCCTTACAGGCACCATCACAAAGAGCTTTCAAGGGCCATCCCCTTCGATGGTACGCTCTGCGGAGACCTCGTCATCACCCTCACCCGAGCCAGGAAGGATCTCATCAGCAAAAAGTGTGGCGAGGGCGACGGCCGTTTCTGCTACGTTGGCATCGGCTTGGTCGGCTGCGGCCGTCGCCGCGTCATCATCGAGACCCTCGGCGACAACGTAGCTCGTCGCCAATGCATCAAGCTGGACGATGTAGTGCGTCGACACCACACCCAGAGCATTACGGATGCCAAGGAGGAATGTGCTCTTCACCCGCTCCACGATGCGACCACCCAGGGACCTCAGGTGGCTGGCTAGCGAACTACCAGATTGGGCGCCGTCCTCCTCATACTCCCGGCACAATGCCGCAGCGGCCTCCTTTAGCTCCTCAAGCTCCTGCTGCGAGGATGAGTAGGCAACCTCGAGGGCTTTCGCTCTTGCCAGCGCGTCCGCCACGGTCGTCCGCAAACCTGGATCGAATCAAAAAGAAAAAAGACTTTCAGCAAATAGGACAAGTACGAGTTACGAAAGGACAAAAGGGTGACAAAGAGGCTCGAAGCTTACCCTCAGCCTGCTCCTTCTCTGTGGCCAGCAACTCACGAACAGCGCCCGCCTCCTGTCGAAGGGTAGCCAACGAGGTCTCTTGCTCTTGGGCTGTAGACCGCAACACCTCGAGGGCAACGCTACGCTCAACCAAAACTTCGCTCAAGCGAGTGACCGATGCCTCTTCAAGCCGAAGTTGGGCCTCAGTTGCAGCAGCCGCCTCGTTCTGCTGGCGGAGCAGAGCTCGCGTGCTGTCGTGTGCTTGCCATTCTTGCAGGAGCTGGGATTGCGTCGCAGCAAGAGAAACGTCCCTCTCCTAGAGCAGAGCGTTCAGGCGTTCCACCTCAAGGGCTCTCTCTGCGGCCGCCGACTGCTGCGCATCACGCTCTCTCTCTGCGTGAACCAGGGCGTCAATCCCCATGTCATTAATCACGACGCGGGCCTGATCCACCTTGGAACCCAGCAAGGCATTCTTCTGCTCCAGCTCATGTATATAGGCGTGCTGGCTGGTGATGTAAGAAACCTTGGCCCCCACCATATCTCGCAATTTCTGGTAGAAAGAAGTGCCGCGAACTGAGAGGCGAAGGAGAAAAAACCAAGGGACCAAGCAAGAGGAAAGCAGACCTACCTCATGGAGCTGGAGTCCTCTGTTTTAGTGAAGCTCGAGCATGGAGAGGAGGGCGTTCTGGATGCTAGTGCCGAGCTGGTGATGTTCTAGCCACAGCCTGTTCTCGTCCTCCACGATGCTGACGAACTCCGCCGGAACCCCCGGGGCGATC
Organism: Urochloa ruziziensis; assembly: GCA_015476505.1. Lineage (NCBI taxonomy): Eukaryota > Viridiplantae > Streptophyta > Magnoliopsida > Poales > Poaceae > Urochloa > Urochloa ruziziensis. Next base: position 6,740,646 of record CM027126.1, on the reverse strand, counting down.
GAGCCCGAGCGTGCCCCGGTCGCCTCCGCGCTCACCAGTATCGACGTTGACCGGCGCGCCACGACATTCGACCACCTCCCGACCAGAAGGCGCGGTCGAGTCCGCAGCCGCACCAGCGTTGGTCGTTGCGGTGATATCCCCTGGCGCGAGGATCCTTTCCGCGGCGGCACCCCCACCTTTGAGCATGGGCGCCGCGTCATCAGGGCAAGGCACCTGCACATTAGGCAGTGGCCCGAACCCCGGTGCCACCTCTCCCTCATCGGTGGGGCTGACAATCATATCCTGTGCATTCAAGCCCGCCGCAACCTCCGCAGCGTCAAGGTCAGGAACCGACTTTGTCATCGACGGCCCCGCTGTCCTCCCTTCCACGACGGGGCTGGCGATTGCCCCGACCCCGGTTCGCTCCTCCTCCTCCTCTACGCTCAGGCCAATGGACATCCCCAAAGGGCCCTGCCCTGTCGCTTCAATGAGACCAGGTTCTCATACACCAGCAGCCTCTCCTGGGCCGAGCTCCTTCCGCGCCTGCTCGACCCCCCTCGCCATGGCCACCTTGTAGCTAGCAACGATCGAGGCTTCAGTCTCGAGCGCCGTGCGCGAGGGCGTGGCCTCGATATGGGGCATCGAGTGAGCCCTCGTCTTGAGAGCTTTTACGGGGGCGAGGAGAGGAGCAGCAGGAGAAGCTGCCCACTGAGCAATAAACGAAAGAGCATCAGTGCAACCACACAAATGATGACCAATCAAAACCTAGAAGAGCGGGATGATCCTTACCGGTTGATCCCCCTTAGCTTCCGCTTCTGGGAACGGCGTAGGGGCTGCAGTATGCCTGAGGCCTCCCTCGCGGGGGCTCGTTCGCTGGTGACTCCAGCGCTTGTCGGCGGGACAGGCTCAGGGGGCACCTGGACGAGCTCATCAGAAATCAGGCCAGAAACATCCTGTGTGCCCGCGCTTTCCTCCAGCGCCGCGGCCACGGACGGAGGCGCGTCGGCAGGGCGCCTCACCGTGGATAGCTCTCGAAGAGCCTCGTCACCAGACGAATCGTCGTCCTCCCGCTCGGGCGTGCTCTCGGGGGTCGGCAGCGGGGGGATACCTTCCCTCTCCCGCTTCCGGTTCTCCTTCTCGTGCTCATCCCTCCTCCTCTGCTTCCGGAGCCGCGTCTGTGTCTCAGCATCCTTGCGCGCTTTTTGCCGCTCGGCGTGGAGGCGGTTGACCGCGCGGGTCTTGGAAAGGGAAGGAGACGACCGGTACCCTTTGCGGGATAGCCCCTGATACCATGGCATGTTGCATTTAGGAAATTTAGCATAATCAGGGGCCAAATTGAAGAGGAAAGAAGGGCACATACGAATGTCAGGAAGCCCTCGTCAGGGCGCATCTTGAGGCCCCAGAGGGCGTCATCCTGGATGTCCATCTTGGTACATTCCACCGCTCGTCGCGCCCGCTGGGCCGCTTGCTCGTAGGTGAAAGGACCGTGATGTCGCCTAGAGGGGGGTGAATAGGTGCACCTACAAATTTCACTCAAAATGCAGCGGATAAAATTCACTGCCTGCCAAAACCGGCACTGCCGAGTTTTCTAACTCGGCACTGCCGAGTATACAGAGGTATACTTGGCTGAGCAGTCAATGTAACCGGCACTGCCGAGTTTGTCAACTCGGCATTGCCGAGTACACACAGAGTAGAGTGAGTACAATGTATAAGTGCTAGTAAATAAGTTTGGATTAAACCCCGAATGTAGAGGATGCTCAGATGATGTTCCTGAGCAGGTTCACACAGTCCCTGCACACAAGAAAACAACAATCTCTCCAAGAACACAAGTGTTCGATGGAGAGCTCCTCAAATCCACAACACAATAATCAATCACAATTGACACAAGGATTTTACCGAAGTTCAGACCCACTGCATGCCCACAACAAGGCAAGATCAGTGGTTCCTAATCTCCGTTTGAGGAGCTCCGCGAAGCCTCCCCGCCAAAGTGCCACTCAAGCACACTATGGCCCTTCACTAAGAAGAATGGTTCCCTTGAGGTGGAAACCGACCTTTACAAACTTCCCGTGACAGTCCACACAACCGGGTGCTCACCGGGCAACACCTAGCCGTCTAGGAGCAAAGCTCCAAGAGTAACAAATGCGAATCACATGATTTCGGACCAACTCAAATGCTCAAGGTTTTGCTGTGCTCTTGATGTCTCTCAAGCTATCTCTCTATCAACCCAACACAAATATATCACTTTGAATGTGCAATCTCACAAAGAGAGGTTGGGGAGAGCTTACTTGGCTTTTTCTTAGCTTAGAACAGGAAGGAAGCACACAGGAACCCTCAGAAGCAGCAGCTAGCAACAGTTGAGGTCGTGGGGTATAAATACTCCACTCCAAGAGAACTAGCCGTTACTAGCCGTTGTGAACCCGGCACTGCCGAGTTCACAAACTCGGCACTGCCGAGATTTGGACAGAACTAGCCGTTGGCACACTCTATGTACTCGGCATTGCCGAGTTGGCAAACTCGGCACTGCCGAGTATATGCACTCAGAAACTCACAAGTGTGTGCGTGATGCTTTTGTGTTTCTCTCAACTCACTTAGGTTACTTGAGCATTGAGACTGAACCAAAACACTATGTGATGCATCCCTCTTGATAGTACGGCATACCTATACTCAAGATCAAAGATAAAATGGATTTCTACAACTTGAGCTTCTCATTTGCATATTCATGCCGTGTCTTGATCTTTCTCAACCTGAGGAGTGCATCTCATTTGGTTCCTTGAACTGAGCACATTTTTCCTTGAGCTAGTGACTCGAACTCTTGTCTTCGAATGAAAGCCTCTTCTAGTTCAATTCACTTGATTCTAAAAGATTGATGCTTCTCTACAATAAACTCTTCATGACCAAAATTCATCAAGTTGAATCCAAAGAAAGTTTCTTCACCCTTAGCAAAGACTCCATGACTCAAGCCGCAACTTGATCACACATTGCTTGGTACCTTGAAACACTATCCCGAACTCCGACTCTTCACCTTAGCATCACTTAGAGCTTCATGTAGGCTTGCATCATTCATAAAGTCCATTTATCAATTTTGACCATTTGATTTGAATCACAATGTCCATGCCTAATAGACAAGCTATGTATCAAGTGTAGATCAATGATGTCCCATACCATCATCTTTCTTGACCATTTTCCCTTAGCTTGCACTTTGATTTTATTTTAGTTCTTCTCTTTAAATAAATATCTCATTTCTTTATGAGAGAATCCCTTCTAGTGCTATGTCATCATCAACAAGCTTCATCTTGATATGAGATTAAAATAGTTGTCATGAATACATTTCTCAATTCGAATTAACTCATTGCTTGCCAATTTTTCACTATTGACCATAGCCTAGTCAAATGACTTGTCGTATGAGCCTCTTTGCATTACTACATGGAATAAATCTTTTGTAACCAATTCATTGATTTTATGATAAATTCCTGCTCATAAACTCAACAAGATCATTAGCTCTTTAATCTTAGTGTCACTTAATTCACCAAAACCCACTAGGGGCCTAGATGCACTTTCAGTAGGGGAGCAGTTCCTCCGTCGTCCTCGAGCCCTCGAAGGGTGCCTCGGATGTCAGCTCGAAAATGCGCAATTTCCTCTCCATAAGAGGAACCACCTGCCGCTGATGGAAGTGGGCGATGACGGCGGCGGCGTTCAATCCTTCTCTCGCCAAGGATTGGAGCGCCTCGATGTAGACCTTGAGGTTTTCCTGGCGATTCTGGGGAGATACCCCCCAGTGCCATGAATCTTGCTTCTCTCGCACGATTTTGTCGGTGTAGGCGGGGAGGAGGTCGCCGTCGTTCCGCAAATAGAACCACCCCTTGTCCCAATCCGCGTTATTGGACGTCATGGTGGTAGGGATGTAGAGGTCCTTCTTGCCCTCCCGCAGTTGGAGCATGACGCTGCCGGTGCGGACGAGCCTCCGCACCCCCTTGATCTTGGAGGCGGTGTAGAGCTCGGCGCGGAAGAGGTGGATCCATAGGTCCTAGTGCCCCGAGATTCCCAAGAATCCCTCGCACACGCCGACGAACACCGCTGCCTGAGAAATGGCATTAGGGGCAAATTTGTGAAGCTCCACCCCGTAATACTGGCACAACGCGCGGATGAACTTCCCGGGAGGGGAGCCGAATCCGCGCTCGTGCAGACGCGCCAAACTAACGACGTAGCCTGGAGGCGGGGACGGTGCCCTGTGCGAAGACGGCGACACGATCCACTCTGGCTTATCGGGGTTGGTGATCTTGGGGAGCAGGCCCTTCGTGACAAGCGACTCCAGGTACTGCTTGTCAGTAGTGGATGCACTCCATGGGGCGGCTTCCTTCAGTGTCACCATGGCGGAAGGTGAGAGAAAGGAGTGGATTGGATCTAAGCTTTCGAGGGTTCGCAAAGACGAAGAGGCAGAGAAAATGGCTGCTTGGCTAAGGTAAGGGAAACTGTCCCTCCTTCTCCCCTTATTTTATTGGAAAAATTTACTCGGCGGCAGGTGAGCGCGGCCGCGGGCACGCGTTAACTGCGCGCTCGGCGCTGTCGCCGACAAGTGGGCCCTGCAACGTGGAGGACAGGTGCAGGGGTGCATTTATGACTGTGGCCGCCCGAGGCGTCGTGGTGTCTTGTAGCACGTCCCATCCAAACCGCCCCCGTCAGCACTGTGCGCGCCTGAAAAGGCGTGCCAGTACGCCTGACCACGCCACGTTGGCCACGACTGCATGATCGAGCACCCCGATTCTCGCCCCGTCAAATTACCAACGGAATATTCCCCTGCGTGGCACCTTCGCAGGTAAGGCATATACGGTTCGGGCCTTACTAATCAGGAGATCGAAGCCTGGCTCAAGTCGAGAGTTTCGACAGGCTCTCCAGATTAACGGAGTGAGGGGCGAACGGGGCACGCACGAACACGCTCAACCTCGAACAAAGCTTTCGAGGGTGCCTCGTTCCGCGTTCAAGGCTAGACAGAGGTGGCTAGTTAGAAGGATCCCAACGAGGGAGTGCATCGAGCCCTTGATCCCAGCGAATGGGATTGAGCCTTGCCTGGCGTACCTTTGTGTAAGGTTGCATGAGACGTGTCTCCGGACCACAAGCCAACCCCAAGCGAATGGGGCACAGGCGTCCACTTGAAGTACCCGTTACCAGCTCACTGACACGACCGTGACTCGTGGCCCGCTCATGGGTAGCACGGAACAGTGTCACCCCTCCTCCCCGTGACGGGGCGACGAGGGTCGTAACGTAAAGACAAGAGTCCCTTGAAATCAATCATGTTAGGGCCTGGCCTACTAGAGGGCACCTCACACCGAGATAAAGCAACATGCCTGGAACCTCGAGGGCTATGGCCAAGGCAAAATTTAACTACGGAAACCCCTCAGGATTTACCGGTACCGGCTGAAATAACGCCGAGACCAGTTGAAGCTGAATGACTGGGTCAGTAGACCACTCTCGCCTATTTGCGAATCGAAGGCGCTCTCAAAGAAGACCTTGGACGATAATATTCACTCCTCCAAGGCCTCGGGGCTACACCCGCGGGTGCGCTAGCGCGCCCCGCGGAAAAATACTCCCGTCGTGCGGATGAACGTCAAACCTCTAGAGGGGTAACTAGCCCATGCAGGTCTGACCTTCATCACTGCATGGCCTCGGGGGCTACTGTCGGTGTCAACCCTAGGGGGGCCTTAACACGACGGGAAAATAGCGGACTAAACAACAGGGATGGGTAAACCTGACAGAAGCTAGGCAAGGCAGCAGCAAGCCTCCGCCTGGCTCGAGGGTGCCCAGCACCCCTCGAGCGAATCGGAACTCCGCCCCGCTCGAGGCCTCCTCGCTCGAGGCCCGGAGCCACCCTCGACAGCCCATCTCCGCCTCGCTCGAGGCCGCCTCTCACCCGTGAGGCCCGCTGGCGGTTCACCTGCCCCTATGGACAAGAACATTTAATGACCTTGTACGGCCTTGGACACAAAAGTCAAGCAATGAATTCCCTCCCATCTCCGGTCATCTCCGCCAACTCCTGACGCCGTGTGGTCATCCTCAACACTGTGCGTACAGGCCCGTGCTGTGCGGACAGGCCTGTGCTGTCACGCTCTCCTGTTCCGCCAACTCCGGTACGGGAGCCCCTCGAACGGGCATGGGAGCCCTCGAAAGGGTGTACGACCTACTGCGCTGGACGGTGCCGTACGACACGAGCCCTCAAGACCAGGAGCACAAGGAGTTCACGTCATGTACAGGGGATGTCACGCCATGTATTGAAGCCCTGTGCGCCGGACCAAGTCACGCTATCTGACAATACATGCCAGGACGGGAGCCATACCCGCGACCATACCCCGTCGTACGCTGCCACTGTGCTACGCACCATACCTTCTCTATTGTAACAGTCCCTCCTTGGACTATAAAAGGAGGAGGCAGCCCCCTAGAAACGAGGGGCTGGCTCACCCGCTCATTCATCGCCAAGTTCATCAGAACGTAACATTCAACCTCCCATTCATTCCAGGGACTTGGAGGCTCATCCTCCTCTCCCGCCACGCTTGTAGCCCCCTACTACGAGCAACCCGGTGCAAGGCAATACAGTGCGAACGCACACCCTGCTGGACGTACGATCGAAAGATCGGAACCAGGATAAACCTCGTGTCATCGTGTTGCCTCTGCATCGACCATCGAGAGACGGGACACAGCGCACGGTTCTCGCACCGACAAGTTGTTAGAGTCTATTGACTCCCATTAGAACTATACCATCATGATATCAGTTTGTGTTCTAGCAATATGGGGATTATTTAGCTAGTAACTTAGAATCACTATGGTTATATCTTGATTGAATAAATCAAGATGTTTGGTGCCATAATATATCTATTGATATCCAGTTTGACTCCTGCCAAATGGCTTGAAAGAGTTGCACATTTTGAGCTATAGTAAGTTATCTGCACATGCAATATTTGGCCTTCTGCAATTTGCAAGATATGAGCACTTTTATGGCACTGTAGTTGTTATCCCAGGGTCTAGATGGTAATTTATCCATCTTTAGGGATTGGATGACCATAAGTGATAATGGATATGATTATCCAATATTATTTTGATATTGATGGACAATATCTAAAAACTGATATATATGCTTAAGTTGTAAACTTAAGCATAATTTGGTTTTAACCAAATATTCATCTCAAATTCCATCTTAAAATGACTGCTTGTTTGTATTGTGTGTCAAGATGATGAAAAATCCAGTTTGGATTATTTTGAACACACATATGCAAGCAACTTGACTTCTTCAAGTCATACAATGACCTGAGTAGAACATAATGTATGTTGCAATTTCAATTCAGAAAATAGTCTACTGATGACTTTATATGTCTGAACTAATCCAATTTATTTAGTCTGCCAATGGTTGAATGTTAGAACATAATTTTTCACATATACCATGAAAGCTATGTTGCTCGGTTTCTTCATGAAACCATATGCTACAAGCTCTTTTTGTTTCACCACCTAGCTTTCATAAAGAATGCAATATGAGAAGAAGATATTACTGTAGTAAATACTTCTCACTATTGAACAAGAGCAATTCTCCTTAATTGCCACATTTAATTTGACCCAATTTGAGTGTGGAGACACTCTGCCTAGGACTTTTGGTCTGGATCCAGTTCAAGGCGTATGGCAATCTTGAGAAGGAGTATATGTCGACAATTTGTAGTCTTTGTATGATTGATTCAATGGAATCAACATAGCAAGTGAAAATAATAACCTTTTAAAACTCCATATCATTTCCCACAACAACGGAATTAGGTTGTTCCAATAACCTAGTGTCTAACTTATGTGCACTTATACTGGGCTTTAGAATGCTAACGTTCATAGGCTTTTGGATTTGAATATCCATGAAGTGTCAAACAACATGTATGATGTTGCTTTTGCATTTACTATGTTGGAGGATGTCTCCCCCCGTTCCGCGGATGCTTGTAATAAGCTATATCCCAAATGACCATACTTCTCCCCCTCTTATTTTGATTTGGAAGTTGAGTGATTTTATTTGGTACCTTCACTCTTTCTGGTATATTTATCCATAGAATTGGATATGATGATACTTTGATTAGCAAATGCATCTGGCAAGCTATTTGTAATGTATTACAAATAAAATATTTTGAACTAAGGTTCAGATATTCTTTGGTACGTGGGTGTGAGGACTCAAAGTGATAAACATTCTGATTCCTGGCATTCTATTTTGTGGTATTAATCTCCCCCTAATGACTGGAATCGTCCTCAAAATATGATCAACATACGAGCATGTATACAAACACCCATAGATGACTTTAGGTATTATCTGAATGACGGATAATAATACCCTCTGTTAGCCCCTAATGCTCATAGATGTATGTTGAGGTGACGATATTGGTATATGCAAAACATAACCAACATGCAACGGGAAATATATGATTGAGGTCAAATTTCCATGTACATACTGCAACGGAGGGAGCCGTATGATTGCAGTTGAATGAATTTGGATTAATTATGCAGTGTATAAATCCGCATAGTACCAACTAGATATTGGTAAATTTCAATTCTTTGCTGGTCATGCAAATGAATTAACTCAACAAGAGATTTTTAATTAACCTATAATGGATGATACTTAGTGCTATAGTTCCCAAAACCAAATAACTCCAAATGAATGAATTTGATCATGTATCCAGGATAAGTTGCTTCAAATTAAAAATCTGATCAATAAATTTGGTAAAATTACGATACCTTATGAGTAAGGAATACACGTATGGAACTATTTATCAAATGCATCAATTAGCATTTTTTTAAAGCACTTAAATGGTCTATTTGGTTGGCCAAATAGAGCCATATGCTTGTTTTGAATGTGTTAAGAACTTGAGTGGCTCACATATGAAATTTTAAGGTAAGAGGGCGTTAAAATTAATTCTCTTCTGGCACATGCGGTGCACAGAAAAACTGAGAATTCAGAGAATGTAAACTATGACCAATAGAATTGTTAATAATTTTTTTCATAATCCCAATTCCTGGGTGTCCAAGTCGATCATCCCAATTTTGGAATGCATCAATATTTTGTAAAATTATCTTATAAGTAGAATACTCTTATAGGATTTATGTAAGTAAAGTACAATCCAGATTGGAGTGAAGAAAATTTTTCACAAATTTTCTTGCCAAATCCCATAAGTTTAGTTAGAAGAAGGAATGCTTCTTTATTATCTACATGTGTTTCAACATGAAGACCATTCTTACGGATATCTCTATTACTCAAAAGGGTACAAGTCAAATCAGGATACAATAAGGCATCCTCAAGTAAAATTTGTGTACCCATAGGAAGAGTAATAATGGCTTGGCCTAAGCCAGCTATTATTGCATCTTGACCAGCAATGGTCATAATATTTCCTTCCTTTTTCTTAAGGGTTTCGAAATATTTCATCTCCTGAAGAATAGAGTTTGTGGTGCAAAAGTCCACGCTGTGGATCAAGTCCATGAGGCATAATTCTCTTCTATTTAAATTAAGTTTCTCAAATTGTTTAGTAGCCATATTTCTACATGATCAATCATGTACTAATTAATTTATCTTATGGTAAATTAAGGATCAATATGGTTAAAATTGCAATGTATATGTAATTGTTAAAACTTAATTGATATCCTATCATAGTTTTTGGAGTGTTGTAGTGTGACAATCTAGGTGTTTAATTAACTTAATCACCTGCTAAACCTTGTGTCTTAGCCTAATTAGGTGTAATTAAGCCCCACCTAGATTTTCACTTAAGGAAAGTCCACCCAAAACCCTTTGCACCTCGGTGAACTTTGGACCTTTCCTAGTTCGCATGGTTTGAATTCAAATTTTCACTTAAGAAGTTGAAAATCGACCAGTACAAAAGTTGTTCAGTTTTTGATGGGACACATTTTTATCAATTGGCTCATTTCAAGATTTTGAGTGGAAGACCCCTTAAATCTCAGTCGAAGTCAGCAGATCTTCAGAAGTTCACGACCAGCCGGCACTTAAGTTCATCGGTTTTCATCTCGTTTTTCTCCTCGATTCACTCACTTTTCCCTTGGTCAACCTTTACAAAACTTGTAGCTGGTTGTCTGGGACACAACTTTTCCTTTTGGAGATTTTGAACTTCAGTTCAAAATTTTGGAGGAATTCGTGTTTGAACAATGCCCGGCAGGTGTTCGACGGAACGACGTTCACGTGCTGGCGCTCGCGCGTTCCAGCCCGCCGCCCGCCACTTGGCGCCCGCGGCCTGACACAAACGCCGAGGCCGATCGGGGCGTTAATGCGACGCACCTTTCCAACCCCAGGTGGGAACACGCGCGCATCGACATCCTCTTTGTCCCCCGCCGGTCTCCCGACCACGGGCGAGCCGCCGCTCGCACGGCGCCACGCGGCGCATCGCTGTACGCCGCTGCCCGACCGGCCATGCAGCCGCGTCCCGACCGTGATGTGATTCCCGTCCAATCCTTGCTGTTCCCCAATCCCCTGCGCTTGCTTCGCCGTCGCCGCCCGACCAGCCCCGCTCCGCTCCTACCGGCGCCCGACCGGCGACCAAGCTCGCCGTGGCCGCCAAGCCATGCGCCGCCCGAGCCTCCACGTGGCCGCTTTGCCACTCCAAGCCAAGTGTCCGGACCGCGTCTCTGGCCGCCTATAAAAGGCCCAGCACCCCCCTGCTTCGCGAGCTCCCCGCCGCTCGCCATTGCCGCCGCCAGGCCGTCGCCAACCAAACCCCGCCATCCCGGCCTCCCCGTCGACTTGTCCTCCCCTAGAGCTCGCCCACGCCATCGCTCCAGCTCCCCAGAGCTCCAACCGCTCTTTTCCGCCACCGCTGTCGCTGGCATTGGTGAAGGCAGAGCCGCCGCCGTGCTGCTCCGTCGCCCGCCGCCGTCGCTCCACCTCCAGCCGAGTTCCCTACACCGGATCTACTTGAGGTGAGGCGGTGAGCAACCCCTAGCATGATCTCGTCCAGCCCCGTGGCCCCACATCGCCGGATTCTGGCCAAACCCGTCGCCGGCCGTGACCTAGGGACCACATTGCAAAACCTTAGATCTTTCCAGGGTCCTTTCTGCAAGTTTCCAGGGTCTAATCTGTGAATAGATTGTATAGATCTAGGTTTAAATCTGAGATCTTGTAAAATCAGTTAAAAATCACACAAAAATCAGAAAAAATGCAAACTCAATTTTGTTGCACTCTCTGTGTTGTGTTCTATCTTTTATAGAAAGCATGTATGGGTGTTTCCTCTGTAGATCTCAAACTAAGTTCAAATCTGTTCAAACTTAAATTTGTGTATAGTTTGAAATCTACTGATTTGTTTGTGCTATTTTTTGGGTATGTTGTATCAGATGAAATATTTAGGCCTCTGTAAAAAGTTGGCACAAAGTTACACACCAGATTTTGAGTTATTAATTGTTTAGCCTGTCAGTGCATGTTTGGATCAACAATTTTAATAATTAATCTGTGCAGCTTGTGAGCTCACTCGTTTTACAGTAGCCCTTAATGCATTTATGCATGTCTGGTAAAAAGTAGAGCTTAGTTTGTGTCGGCTAACTTGCTCTTTTAATTTATAACAGTTTAATCTTGGCTAATCCAAGTAGCAAGATCCTTTGATCTTTTAAGCTACCTCTTTGGCATGTGAGCTTGTTTAGACTAGTATAGGCTCTAGTAATTTTCTAAGGATCAATTGATTATAGTGTGATTTACTAGGATTTACTCTTGATGTTAGTGTGCTGAAATTGTTTAATTTATTGTGGTTACTGCACACATGATTTTGGCCTAGTTTTTGGTCAGTAAATCTAACAACACACCAAGAGCATACTGTAATTTTCCTACAATAAATTAAAGAACCAAGCTGCCAGAATAAATTATTGAAGTTACCTTGCTTAAAAGGCTAGTTAATAATAAGTCACATCTTTAAGCCATCTAAATAAGTTAAAACATCACCACACACACCTTGCTATTTTTTGAAGAAATCAAAGTTAAAATCCTAATAGATGTGTACACAATCACCATCAACACACCGGAGTACTATTAATGAGTAAACTCAAACTTAATTAAAGAAAGGGAAGGTCAGACCAAGATTGTCCAGGTGAATGTGTCACTCAATACACCCCGGGTCTATCATTATGCAATGATAATGACTCGATACAAGATCATACTCTTCTTTGCATGTGCATACCGTGTAGAACAAATCCTCGCTGACGGCGACTACGAACTCGTCCCCGCTGGAGGTGAAGGCCAAGCGGAAGGTGAAGTGAACGCCGTCCAGGTCGAGCAAGACCCGAACGCAGCTGCCGAGGAACCCCAAGCTAACATCGTGCCCGAAGGCAAGCCCCGGAGCATGTCCTATGTTTCTAAATCTTGCAACTATGTTTGTTAAGTTTGCTTGTGCATTTACGTTTCAAGAGTTGAATTGAAACCTTAGTTGCATGATCCTAGGTACCTATGCCTTGCAATTACTAGTATGATAGGTCGATAGCGGCCATGCTATAAGGACTCGGTAAAAGTCGAGTGATTTCCTGTCACTCGCGAGATATAGGAATTACCTGCCTTACTTATGTTGGAATCATAAGGAGGACGGGCGGGGATTTTTGTCATGTAGATGCCCCGTCCGTCTATGCTAAAATTGGTTAAGGTCGAAAGGGTACGGTACTGCTGGTTAAGTTTTTGAACGTACTAAGCACTTGTCAATTCTATGGGGTCGGTAAGTTTAGTACCTACATGAATTCGGTGTGCGGACTTTTTCCTGCTCCTTTCGGCAACTTCTTCCCCATGCCTCGAACATGTGGGTACGAAGGGCGTAAGTGTTCGATTCGGCCGACCTTGGACTTCGTATGCCAGGGGGAGTTTGGCTTTGGACGCAACTGGAGGATTGATGGGAACTACCTGGTAGCGCTAGCCTTTGGCTGAGTGCGATGATCCGTGTGCTTGGGTCCAGCCTTGCAAGGTTAAGAAATCGGTTCGAACTGTCTGTTTCTCGTAGCTTATGAGACTACTTGACCTCTGTGCCGCATTGAGTAAGAAGTGGAACATGACGATGGAAAGAAACCTGATGTTGCTTAATTGCTTGCTCCACTTGCTTGGTTAGTAAAGGTTGCTTACCTAGAATGGTTAATTCGAACTAGAACTTGATGCTAAAATATTGAAAGCAAGGACCCACTCTTAGTTGCTCTTTGGCAAAACAAACCCACCAGCCAAAAGCCTTGCATGTCTAGGAGTCGGTGATGTAGTTTTCACCCGACGTGTAAGTCTTGCTGAGTATTAGTATAATCAGCCTTGCTTGTTGAATTGTTTTCAGGAAGTGCTCTCGAGGAGATGGTTGCAGGTCTTACCTAGCCAACCACCCTTCCTCCAGGTTGGACCGTTGTTTGTGACGAGGATGCTTCCGAGTGACGTCACGATGGCTTCACGTGATGTTACTACCGTTTCGAATAAATAGTTGACTTCCGCTGTTTTCCAAAAAACTCTGAGACACTGTTACCTTACTCCCTCCGGTTCAGTATTAGAAGTCGTTTAGGACAGCGACACGGTCACCAAAGCAAAACTTTGACTTCTCTTTTCTATAAAAATATTTGTTGAAAAGTTATATATGTATATTTTTATGAAAGTAATTTTCAAGACCAATCTATTTATATGATTTTCACATTTTCAAACTCAACGACTTAAATGTTATTCATGATTTATATTCCCAATGTTTGACTCAAACCTTGTCCAAAACGACTTCGAATACTAAACCGGAGGGAGTATGCATTAAACTGGTTTGTAATAAAGTACCTCAAGTGGGACCTTTAATTAATTGTGGATTGTTGTAATCTCTGAGACTCACCTTCGAGCGGGTATTTGCACGACTCGTTTCGATCGAGATAATTGTTCGTGGTTGCATCGTGCTCGACCCGACAGACCGACATCTTAATCTGTTTTAATTGTGTGACGACCAATGGAAGGTTAGCGCACTTAAGCCGGATTAATTTGAGCGGTTCTGCCACATGTAGGTAATCACATAAATTTGTAGACCAAACAACAAATCATAAATGTTGATAAACACAAATTGGATAATCTCGGTGTTAAAACAAAGAGTAGATCGTATGGTAGGCAAAATCATTGCAGTCTAAGCACGATCTCTGGGCAGAATAATTCATAAGTGAATTAGATGCAGCCAATGCTTAGAACTCTACCACTTTGTATACTTATCAACAACAATATGATGAAAATGGTAATCATCACAAGGATGTAGACCATTTATTACAATCCAAAACCTTTATTTAGATTAAAAACACGGCATAGGTAATCATCAAGTTTTCAGGAAAAAACAAGATGTAGACCTCTCCGTAATGGGTGATGAATCACTGCTAAGACCTGGTCTCTGCGCAGAATAATTCAAACATGAATTAAACGCAGCCAGTGCCTTAGACTCCATTACCTTATGTTTAGTAATCAAAATAGATATAATTTATTGCAATTTTCTTTTATGATGATAACCAAAGAATTGTTTATGATAACATGTATATGATCTCAAATAAAATGTTTTGATTGAATCAACAAAACAATTATAAGATATTTAATTGTAATGTACAAAGAAATAAATTTAAACCACAAACATATACGATGGTAATCACCGCAGTGACATACCAACATAAAAATAGATGTTTGTATTCCTGTGTAAATTTTGGATATACACAATGTAGGTAATCATCATAAGATGTAGACCTCTCAATAATAGACAAGAAACTTGCTGCCTAAAAATCTTTTTTTTTTTGACGAAACAGTAGGGAAGGTCCCTACTGACTCTTTTTCATTATATAGAAAAGCAGAATATGTACAGGGTACAAAGGTCGTAGACCCAACAGAAGACCCTAACTACCCAACTAACAATTACAGACTACTCAACCAAGAATTCAAGTCCAAGCTTAGGGATGCCTTGGCTCTGATAATAGCTTTCAAAACTTCATCCCTAAAGCTAGCCTTCCATCTTGCAAGAGATGTAGTGGCCGAGTCAAAAATGATAGAATTTCTATGACACCAGATGCACCAGCAGGCAGTGATCATGATTTCTCTGAAGCAAGCACGCCCAAAACTTTGTTTGGCAAGGAGAACCATCTGAACAGGATGCACAGAAAGATCCCAAAAAATACCAAGATAGGCCCAACATGCTTGGCTAAATGTGCAGTGAAAAAAGAGATGCATCAAGTCTTCTTCAGTCCCATCTGTGCAGAGAACACAATCATAATTACTAAGCACTCGTCTTTTCCTTTTCAAGATATTCCGTGTATTTAACCGATCTCTAAGAAGAAGCCAAAAGAAGAATTTTAAACGTGGCCGACAACTTGCTGCCTAAAAATCTGGTCTCAGGGCAAATAAATTTTATAGAACTTCTTACAATTTTATAAAACTTATTGCAACCAGTACCTAGGTCTCCATTATACTGTGTTGTTCCAAAAATTTAGATTTATATACCTTAATTTTATTTTTGCATTTTACTACATAATGTACAATATGAAATCAAGTATAAAAAAATACAAACAACATAATGCAAATTTACTTTGAAAATTTTGCATTGTCCAGACAGGCAGCAGCGCATTAAGGCGTTGAAGGCTTAGCACCAAATGGTGCGTGGCCCTGCGGAGCAGAGAGTAGCCTAGAATGGTAGCCAACACCGATGGTCGTAGGCCTTCATGTGTGCCTTTGTCCATGCCAAATCGTTCAGACCTATGAGCCTCCCATCTTATTTGCGGAATGGTCATCAGGAGTTGTGGGCGCACGTAATTGTTTGTTGACATGCAACAACGACACTATGGTGACATTGTTAAATTGAAAAACATGTCTTACAGGTGTTGAAGACGATTGGCATTTTTTTTTTTTGTGTTGAGACCATTGGGTCTCAATTCTCATGTTGTCCTTGAGAGTAGGACCGCCAGGTCTCATCCACGAAAGTGCAGATATCCGCCGCTGGTTTTGCCGCCCTGGGAAAGCCGGGCTTGAGGGCCGAAACCGGCGTTGCCGATCACCGCCGTGGGCGAGTGAAAGTCAGGGATGCCCTGATGTTGTTGGCGACAAGGGGCAAGGCCGCTGGCCTTGGTTCAGCGGTGGATTGAGGAATCCTCATCCACGGCATTGTCTACGATGGCCACAACGAGGAATCCAGTAGCCATGATTACTGGAATGACGACTATGACATTCTGTAGGACGCTTGCCATGGCGTTGGAAAATAAAATGGCGACGCCTACTGCTTCTTAGAAGAAGAGGCAAGACGTTGTCCAGAATGCCATTGCCGCCACCGTGAAGGGGAAAAAGAGAAAAAGGGGACCTTCTATGTAAGTGTCCAGACTTACTTATCAAATGTGAAGCAACCTTACGACGCTCTCTCTTTTTCTTTTTCCTGTGCCCAGTAGAGAGCAAAGTGCATGATAACGTGTTAAGTGAAAATGGAATGGGAACTGATGATTGATTATTGTGTTATATATATATATATATATATATATATATATATATATATATATATATATATACACACACACAAGCCCAAGGGGTGCCTTCAAAGGGTGCCTTTCTATGAAAGGGTGTCTCTCTAGAAGAGGTGTCTATACGAAAAAGTGTCTCTTCCTAAAAGGTGTCTATTGATCACTACTTATCCTAATTAATCCTAACAAGTCTAACTAAGCGCTAAGCCTATTGTGGGACAACCACTAATAATTGCAAAGCAATGCTTCTAAACACGCTCACGAAGAAGGCATATTAAAAGAATATAGCGTATATACAAATATACAATTCTTGACAATCAATACTATATTTGAGTTGGTCCAGTTCATTTCCTGATTCCATCCCTTGCAGGTGAGCTTTCACGTTGCTCATTCACATTGCTTATCTACAAATTGGCACCATCGACTATCTTTGCACTATAGTCAGGTTTGCAGTTTGTCAACGAATCCATTGAACTAGCTTGGAAGAGCTCTCGTCCACGTGCGTGCAGATGCCGAGGTGACCAAATGGCATAGATTCCATCTGAAATATTACTGGTCCTGGTTGCAACCGAACAGGCGCCATGGCCTTCACGTCACCTGCAGTCCTTGCAGGAGTCCTCTGTACATGTTCACGTCTCCATGGAACACACCGAATACCAGTGACAGAAACGCTTGCAGCGCGAGCACAGCGCCGGCACCGGCAAGCCGCGGGCTATCCAGCGCCGGGGCAAGTCCAAGGCAGCCGGCGACGCGTTCCAGCCCCACGGGCATGTCCGGGCAGTCGCGGGCCATGCGCGCGACGTCGTAGACTTCCCTGCCAACAAGCTGCTGCATCGCAGCGAGGAACCCCGCCACGTCGCCGGGCAGCGGCAGCCCGCCTGTGACGACCTTCAGGAGGTACGCGGCGTGGTAGGCGCCGGCGTAGCAGATCCACGTCAGGTCCCTGCGCCGGAGCAGGCCACAGCCGCCGAGCGCGCCGGCGAGCCTCCCCGCCGGGATGCCGCGGGCGCGGTGGGCGTCGAGGTCCATGCCGCGCGCCTTGACGAGGTACTCGACGGAGCCCGCGTCGTGCGGGTCGCCGCCTGCGCGGTCGAAGCCGCTCAGGTTGAACTCCCACGCCAGGCACCGCCCGTCGTGCGTGGCGACGGCGAGGCCGACCTGGAGCGGCTTGAGCGCGTCCGCGTTGGCCTTTATCGCCGCGTACCGCTGCCCCGCGGTGAGCGTGTTGTGGTCGGCGGCGCCGGCGCCGGCACCGGCGTGGAAGACGACGCCAGGGTAGTGCACGGCGAAGGCGATGAAGCGTGCGCGCGCGGCGAGCGCGCGGAGGGAGACCATCTCGGCGTCGAGGTTCGCCGCCCACACGGCGCGGACCGGGACGCCGATGTGCGGCGCCATGGGCACGCCCAGGGGCGCGGCGCCGTGGTAGAACGGCGGCGGCATGGCGCCGGGGTGCCAGAAGGGCTGCGCCGGCGGGCGGAACATGGCTGGCAGGCGGCGCTACGCTATACGTACGCGGGTCGGTCCCGAGGTGTGAAAAAGGTTATTGTTCGATGGCGGCAGCGGACGGCGACCCGCGACGTGTCTCGACCATATATAGGGCGGATTCGGGGCTCGGGCTCTCTCCGGCGCGTCGCCGGTTGAGGGTTGACTGATCGGAGTCGGACTGCGAGAGAGAGGGAAAAAAAATGCCAGAGACACGGAGTCGGGCTGCAAGAGAACGACGCCGGAAATTGTGTGCCAGTTTCGAGTCGGAGAAAGCAATCCGCGCGGGGACGATGAGGCGGTGGGTTTGCGCGTGGCGGCGTGGCGTCCCAAGAGCAGCCGCCGGCCGGGAGAAGAACCGCCTCTGAATCTTCCAGGAACCCACGGTAATAAGCATTGCAAGCGGAAGGGATGATCGAAGCCGGAAAATTCCCCGGCGCCGCGTGACTCCGCGTCCTCGTCCCGCGTCGCGCCATCCTGCCGCGTGCGCTGTATGCCGGCCCCCGGCCGATTGGGCGAATCGTACGGTCAGATAAATTTTTTATTGGTATGATAGTACATTGAGGCGATTATAGCAAGTTAAATGCTAGTGCGAATTCCTGCACGAATAACAATAATGTTACATATAAAGAACATTACAAAATGGCAGTGTTTGCGTGTTTTACTATCACCTTGACCTTGGATCTATGAGCTGGCAGTCTTAAACTATTGTCGCCTTGCTTAGTAAGCTAGTCATGTATTTAGTCCAACTGTGCAAGCCCACTTGTGCAGCGAAGAAGCAATGCAATAATCAACACATTCGCGATCCATCTTTCACTTTTAGTAAGCTTAAACTACAGTGTAGTACTATGTTTCAACGGAAACTCCCATGGTATTTCCACCACCTATTCCAAATTATGCTAATGTCTGTCAGCTACGATATGCATGCTTTCAGCTTGAACCGCGCTAACGCGCGACGCGTCGCGCGTAAGCCGAGCGCGCGACCCCATTTCATAATCAAATCGTGCAGAAACTTAAGACACAGAGTATGTCCGATTTTTTCCATGCAGACTAAATAATGTGTCGTGCCGGCTAAGAAGCAACACGTGGGGAGCACATGCATGCAAGATAAAAATTGAGTATATTTCATTTAGTTGCTCGTAACTCTCATGTACAGTGTCCATTTTTAAAACCGTTTGCACTCTTGTGTGCCTTATGATGAGATCTATAAAACAAGACCAATATTGAGTATATTTTGAAACTGTTTTATGTGACTGTCAACTTATGTTGTATGTATACTAGCAAGTCAAGTGTGTAGCAACTTATATATTAAACTTACATGCAAACTATTTAACCAGAGACAATAATTTAACAAATTATGCAAAAACCACGTATCAATTTAGATTATGTAGCAAATTATTTTGCACGTCAAATGCCGTTTATCAAATTTATATAGAGGCACATATGCAACAGTATACACAACTTCCCGTGCAGCTAAAATAACATCTCATGTAAAGATAATGGAGCAACTTATGCATATGCTTCATGTAGGTAATAGCATTTGGGTTCAAAATTATTCCCGTAGCAACTCACATGTAAAGTTTGTTTGGAGGTTTGAACATAAGATGGTACAAACTTGATACAGAAGTAGCTACTGCACCATAATATAAGTTGCCGCTACTGCACCATAATCCAAAATATATGCATCATGGATCTTATTTTATAGATCTCGTCATAACTAACATGCTGGTGCAATCAGATTTGAAAACAGACACTTTACATTGAAATTATTGCATTTCAAAAGTTCAAACACAGTTAGGTTTACGGGCCATCAACAAACCACGTGGGGTTGTGGGTGCTTATGCAGCACACATGTGCTAGGCACGTGGGGTCATGGGTACTTATGCAGCACGCATGTGCTAGGCAGGTAAAAACCCAGGCACCACAAGTCTCGCGGCGGGCCGTGAGGGTCGCGCCCTCGCGGAGGCCTGTTGGGCTAATCAATCGCGCGGTTAGACTAGAGCGCGATCGGTCGTCTACTAAACTTTTCCTTTCAGCTTGGGTGGTCGCCTGGCGTCTGCTCATGCGATGCGATTGCCAGCATTGGAAAACCTCCAAGAAATCCCAAGGTCGGGTCAGAAAGCGTGGCGGCTATATGTCGCCCGCGTGACCGATCTGCAACTGTCGCCTGAAGAGTTTCGGCCTGTTTCGCGTGCGGGTGAGTGGGGTGAAATTCGGCCGATTAGTTGAATTTGCGCTGCTTCATGACACAAAAGTGTGTTCTTCATCCCTTACTATTATAAATGTCTGATATTTCTCTCTCAACTATTGCACAAGTCTGGCTTTTCCCCTTCAACTATGAAACCAGATACATTTCCTCCTCGAACTTTCAAACTAGCTCAGATTTCCTCCCTCCCTAGTTTTCTTTTGCCGATTTTCTTTCCAGTTTCTTTTTTGTGCCCAACTTTTTCCTCCCTCGAATTTGAATCTTGATTTCAAATTTTAAACAAAACTGAACATTCCATACGAGAGATCGTGAATTCTATCTTGAGTATAATTTACGGGTCTGGATGTGTTGTGGTGCTCGTCGACACTGTTGTTGTTTACTAAGGGCCCGTTTGTTTGGTCGGAATTTGTAGGAATTAGAATTGATACTATCATTTTATCCTCACCCTATGAATAAGTCTATCTTTTTATCTCCCACCCTATGAATATAATAGAGTGATCCTATCTTTTTATCTCCCACCCTATGAATAAGCATATCTTTTTATCTCTCACCCTATAGAATTCATTTCCATCTCACATCCTATGAATTTGAGATAGGTTTATTTGTGAGCTTAGGAAAGTTGTGGAATGTCAAATTTCAAGCCACATAGTATAATTTATTACTAAATTCTAATTCCTCTAAATTTCGACACAACAAACGGGCCCTAAGTGTAATTTGTCATGTTATTACACGCCATATACATACCCTCTGTCCTGATGCGCATGTGTTTTCAAAGCTGGACTCCATTTCTTTGTCATTGTATTTGTTTATCATGGAGCCGCAATGTTTGCTAATATTGACTTACTCCCCCGTTCACGAAAGAATGCAATTCTGGATTTTAAAAGTTGTTCATAAAAGAATGCAATTCTAGAGAAAACACCAATCTTTTTGTTAGAGATTTCTAGTAGCTTCTTGTAGTGATGTTTGCAATATTGGATAGTGACATAGGGATAAATATGTCTTTTTGCATGTTTATTGGTATATGCGTGCATAATATTAGAATGGTATTCTTTTGTGGATAGAGGAAGTAGATTAGTTGGGAAGCTAGCCCGTGACCATTTCAGAGAGCATTTCAGAGACGTGTTGGAGTATTCATATATGCAAAGAAAAAAAAATGTATAGCATCCATCATGCATGTCGATCGAATTAACTCGATCATCAGGCACATGCGCAGTTGGTTCTTCAACGATTCTTTGTAGCATCTGTTACTTTGGTTTGATGTGGAACAGGTTGAGCACTTGAGCTACGTATAATTGGCAACAACAACACACATCTGCTGTTACCAGGAGGGCGAAGACCTGTTACATATGCTCCCGGCATCCGTGAGATCGCAGATTCCCACAGATTCTTAGAAGCGATCGCGAGGCATATGGCACTTCCGAACCTTTGCATTTATCAGTTGGATGCTCCAATAGCTATAGTAAAGGCGGTACGGTCAACGACGGCACTAGGTGTTTGCGGTTGGCCACCATTTATGAGTTGTGACACGGGGAATTCCTAAGTTACGCTTTGGATTCCTAAGTTTGCGTTCGAGCCTTTGGGACGTACATCGATGAGGCTGGTTTTGAAAACACGACACAATGGAGTTGGAGGTGGGCATGGTCGTAAGCAGGGGAGACCAGACTGGTGACCATGGTAGTATTTTTGGCCCATTGCTGCTTCCCTATTTTGTTAAATCGCAATTTCACGACTGGCTGCATGTCCAATGCTTATATTTTGTTATTATTTAACGCATTGCAGGTGGCGAATGACCAACACTATGGCCATAATGTCAGTGTGTTGGCCATAGTTTCAACCGGGTATAAAAGTAACAACAATAAATTCACTAGATAATATGCACTGAGATAAAACATCAATTTCTCAGAACGACTTATGATTTTGTATTGTATATAGGGGGCGCGCGCCGCTACTCCCCCTGCGAATATATCTGGCCAAACGGGCCAGGCCCGTCGGGCCGGCACTAGCCCGACACGAGAAAGCACGGCCCTATAACGGCCCGGCCCGCAGCACTTAGTGTCAGTGCCGTGTGCTAGTGCCTGGCCCAGTGCCGTGCCTGGGCCGCAATCTCGGCCCGCGGCACTAGCACGGGCACGGCACGCTTAATGGGCCGGCCCGCTTCAGCCCGTCAGCGGCATGGGGGGCGGCACGGCAGCCGTCGATTCCCCTCCCCTGCGGCTCGATCCGACCGTTGGATCCGACCGTTGGGGGAGGGCTATATAAGGCGCTTTGCCGGCCGCAGCCTCCCCCGACCTAACCCTAATTCATTTTTCTCCTCTCCGCGCCGCTCTCGGCTCTTCTCCTCTCTCAGTCTCTCCACTCCGACTCGCCGCTCTCTCCTCTCCTCTCCTCATCGTCTTCCCTGGCTCCGGCGAGGGCGAGGCCCTCTAGGCCCCTCATCTCGATCTCCCACAGACGATGTAACCTCGTCCTCTCCTTGTCATCCTCGTGCTCGTCCAGCTCGTCATCCCCGTCATCGACCTCGCCGTCCACGGACTCCGGCAACTCTGGTGCTCCGGATCTTGAGTAAGTCATCTCTGTCTCCCTCTCCGTCTCTCCCTCTCCCCCCCTCTCTCTCTCCCCTTCTACCTCTTTCTCTCTCTCGTCTAGATCTAGATCCTCACAGTCTCTCTCTTTGTGCACATGTAGAAAAGATGTGTTGAGGAACCAGAGGGCCAGATCCGTGCTTCTTCCACATCGCCGGCGACCTTGGTGCTCCGGCTGCAAAGGTAAATCTTCACGTATAACCCTAACCCTAACCGGCTAACCCTAGATCTAGGATTTCTCTGATAAGATTTCTCTACCCATGTCTTTTGCTAGCAGCTGTTGAGGAACCAGGTCACTGGCGAGTGATGATGGCCGGCTCTGAGGAGGAGACGGTTGAGGTGGGGATGAACGAAGAGCGACGGATGTGCGAGTTGGCCGGAGATGACGACGAGGATGACATGCGCGAGGACCGCGAGGCGTTGTTCGGCCGCGAAGCTGATGCTCCCATCGACGTCGATGCTGATGATCCTCCTGCTCCCACAGACGGTAACAGCGCCAAGCGCCAACGTCCTTCTACCTCTCCTGTTTGGGATGACTTCAAGAAGCTCTACAAGAACATCAAAGGTAGGATGGTAAGAACAGGAGCTAGGTGTCATCATTGCGGTAAGGAGTATTCTGCTCTCTCTAGTGGTGGCACTGGTCACCTTTCCCGGCATCTGCTTGCTTGCGCTAAGAAGCGTGAAAAGACTCGCATGTCTCAGTCTCAAATCTCCTTTAATCCTGATGGTAGTATGCGTAATTGGGAGTACAACCCTCTTGTTGCTCGTACTGAACTTGTTAGATTGATTGCTAGACTTGATGTTCCTATCTGTATTGGTGAATCTGAGGCTTTTGAAGAGTACATTAAAAATGCTCATAACCCTAAATATGCTAAAGTGTCTAGGCAAACCACCACTAGAGACATACAGAAGTACTTTACTGATCAAAAGGCTAAGCATTGTCTGGTGTGTACTATCCTACATCTCCACTCATGATTCATTATCTTGTTAAAATTGCTCTACACCTGAAAAATTATGCTAATGATGTGCACATGAGACCTGTGGTTCAGCCTATGATCGACAAATATAATAAGTACTGGAGGGACATACCTTTGCTTTATTCCTTTGCATTCATCTTGGACCCTAGAGCTAAAATGAAAGGTTTTACTAGGGTCCTAAGAAGGTTGGGTACTCTCACCAGTACTGATTATTCTGCTTATTTGGTTGGCAATAGAGCTAGACTTACTGATGTCTATAACAAGTATGATGAGAAATATGGTGCTGTTAGGTTGAGGAGAACTGACCCTCCTAACCTGTCTGGTAAGTCAAAATGTGCTTGGGATGAAATTTATGATGATGATGCTGGTGGTTCAGGTGCTTTAGTCCTGCCTGGTACTGGTTCTCTTAACATGTCTAGAGATACATCTGCAACTTCTCTGTTGCATGCGGTAAGGTCATCAGCTTCAGCTTCTAATGCTTTTGAACTTGTGTCCTACTTGGACTGTGACACTGCCAACCATCTTACTGATGACTTTAACATCTTGAACTGGTGGCATCAACACAAACTTACATATCCAGTATTATCAATCATGGCTAAAGATATCTTAACTGTACCTGTGTCTACCATATCATCAGAATCTACTTTTAGTATGACTGGCAGGATCATCGAGGAGCGGCGAAGGTCGTTGAAGCCTGAAATGGTGGAGATGCTGACCTGCATCAAGGACTGGGAGGCTGCAGAAGCAAGGCTGCAACAATGTGTGGAGGACAAGGAGCTTGAAGAAGCATTTGAAGGCCTTTATCTAGATTAAGTACTATTTATGTAATGGGTCTGTAATATTTTGTGACTTGGACTTGGACTTGTGCTGTGATGTAAGAGAAGACAATGAACTCTTTAATGGAGCTTGGCTGTACTCTTTTCCTGTTCAGGGTTTCTCACAAGGGTGAGTTTTACCTGGACAGGTTTTTAATGAGGCAGCCATTGCACAAGCTCCTAATAAATTGGTATTTTGCTATCTCTTTTGTTTGTGATCTCTTGTGTAGTTGTTATGTTTGAGTGTATAAAATTCTGGTTAGTTTGAGTCTATTTTTGTTTGAGGACATTAGTGTCAGTGCCGGCACGGGCACTATCGTGCCCTTTGGCACGACACGGCACGACCACAGGCTATTAGGGCCGTGCTAGTGCCTGAGTCTCAGCACGGCGGCACTAGTAGGCACGGCACGGATGATCAACCGTGCCACTTAGTGCCGTGCCGTTTAGTGCCGTGCCGCACCGTGCTAGTGCTAGTGCCGTGCCGTGCGGCCCGTTTGGCCTGCTATACCTGCGAACGAAGAGAAAACAAGAGCAGTCACGTCGCCGCCGGCCGCAGGGCGGAGTCAGGGGCTGGCAGGAGCCATGCATTAGTTTTCAATTTTTTCATATAAATGCGCTAAATATCTTTGTAATCTTCTGACTGAACACAGCTATATGCATCCCTACTGAAAATACAACATAAGTTTTGGTAACAGGTCTACTACTCATGCAGATTTTTGTCACTTGCATGTTCCTCATCCTCTCACCTGCAAATTTCCTACAATCCTGGGTCCGCCCTGGCTGGCTGCTGTGGCGGCAAAGGTCGATGGATAGGGCTAGGGGTTAGGGGGGTTTGGGTTGCCAGGATTAGGGTTGGCTCTAGAGGAAGGCCGACCCAGCGAAGGTGATGGGCGCGGGGGGGTGGCGAGGTGCGACAGCGATGGCGTCGCCGGCCGGGCAGTGGTGGACCGTGGTTGGGCGGTGCCATGGCAGGGGCGAGCTCCGACGACGGGTTGACGTTGGAGAGGTTGAGACAGCGGCTGTGGATCCGGTGGCTTGCCACCGGAGAAGGGTAGGGTAGCGCCGTGCGGCAGGAGAGACCTCCGGCGACAATAAGTTCGCATGGAAGAGGTCGAGACAGCGGCGGCAAGAACCACCGAAGACGGGCAGGGAGGCTCTGGCCACGGTGGCGAGCGGTAGTAATGGTTAGGGAAGGGCGGGGTGACACGGCAGGGGTGAGAGGCGGGTTGGAGCGGTGGACGGCGGAGTCACCGCTGCCATCACGAGTGGTGGAGGTCGGCAGGGTGGCCTGGGTAGTGGAGCAGAGGAAGAAGCACGTCAATTTCCTTCCATCGCTGGCTCGCTGCTTGATGCTCGCGGCGAACGCGCGCCGGGTAACATCCCTCGTCTGGTTTCCTGGAATCTTACAGACTGAACGCACACATGCATGGGTCATTGATCATAACAGCTGTGGTTGTTTCGCCCGAGAATATTTTTGTTCCAACAAATAGAAAGGAGGTAAAAGTTAAACGAGAAAAAAAAAATCAGTGAACTCTTAAGATTTTGTGACTTGACGGCCTGAAGTCTAGATAAAATTTTGCTTTTCTAATACACATTCCATTTGAAATGGTCCCACACCCATTCTGTTTTTCTCTGAATTGAATCCGAAATTGCTGTACCTGATGTACGGGTGGCTGCCGAATCAGGGTCAGCTTAAGTCAATGTAAGTCGTCCTTCATTTCCTATCTAAAAAACAAAGAAAAAAAGAAAGAAAGAAAGAAAGAAAGAAAGAAGCTCGAAGAGGTAGCAAGCGGCTGGAGGGACGACAGCCGTCGCCGTGCATGCGTGGGCCGTGAAACCATTTTAATTTACGCGGTGGGGTTGTCCCTTACTGATGCAATGCATCTTCATGCGTCACGAGCGTCGTCTGGTCTCTCCTACACGACGCCGGGCGCCTAACTGTCCCAGGACAAGAAGGGTTCACGAGACGCCGCTAGGGCTATAGTATACACGGGGTACGTGACAAGAGGCTACAGCAGCAGCAACCAACGACCCGTGAGAGTAACCGACGAAACCGCCCTAGCCTCGCTCGCTCGCTCCGCATCATTCTCCCCTCCCTGATCGATCTGTCTGTCACCCACATGATCGATACCCCGTCAGATATATAATGCGTTCATCATGAACAAGATATAACTATCTGCGCTCTGATTCGAGTGTGGAATTTGTATAGCCCTACAAGAAGCTAGAACTTTTTGTGAGGCTGTGCGTGCTTCTCTGCATATTTGCATGCATGTGTGCCATCCTGTACGACTGGCTGTCGTCCCAACTTAATTCCAACTATCTGGAACTGATTTCCGTGCGTGGAGTGAGTGCATACTGTCATGCGTCACACCAGCACATACTGCAGTGTTGTCCATGCATAAGCCGATCCATGCCTGATCAGTTCCTAGCTCTGCTCATCATCTCGATCGAGATCGATCACTGATTATTGTGATGTGTGTGATCCCTAGCTCATGTGGTGGAGCACTGATCTAAATTAATCATGGATGGTTAGTAGCAGTGCAGCACTGCTTGTAATTAACTCGTACTTATATGCCAGCTAAAGGAAGACATGCATGCCTGCAGTTATTCACATTTTAATCCCGACTCCTACGCCAAAATATATATCTATCGTTGCCTTGACTCAAACAGCAATATGCGCGCGCACACACACAAACGTACACTCTGAACTGAAAAAACATGGTTAGCTGATCTCGTTTCTTTCGGAGCCACGACATACAAATGAAACTGACAAATTCGTACGGAGTATGTACACATATAGTACAGACTTAATCCAATCCTCTTGCAGATCAAATGGGTAAGAGAAAGTTAAAAATGGTAAAAAAAATCAGATTAAAGATGGCTTTGTTGATTCCAAAATTTAAGTTCCTTAGGAATAGCGATGGCTATGCAATTTACGCAAAGAAACACACACGCTCATGAAGCAAGACCTACCTCACTCCTACAAAAAAAAAATAACCTAAAAGCAAACATGTAAATCATGGGCACCGAAATTTGAATTCTGATGGTATGGAGTTATGATCCAGCTAGTGGGGTACTCCCTCCGTTCCAAAATAGATGACGTTATGGGATGCGTGCCGGTCAAACTTTCTCAACTTTGACTAGATTTGTAGAAAAAACGTGCAACATTTTCATCTCCAAATAAATTTGTTAAAAAACTAGACTTAAAGATCTTTCAAATGGTACTAATTACTTAGCATAAATATTTATATATTTTAATATATAATTGCTAGTATTTTGAAAATGTTGACTTCTCGGGAAGCGAGAATGACATCTATTTTGGAACGGAGGGAGTACTTCAGAAATGGTGCTTATATATGGCTAACAAGAAAGCAAAAGTCACCAAACATACAGATGAAGAATTTATTTTTGCGAGTGAAATATCAAATATGCAGATGAACATGCTGCCAAAAAGATTCGCGTATAAGACCAAATAAATCGAATTAACAAGAAGCCAAAACTTATCTTTAACAAGTCCCCGCGATCATATGACACAGATAATGCATGCATTACTCATATACGACGCAGGCCTGAGTCAATTAACAAGACAACTTAATTATCTTTTAAGTTAACACGTTATTCACCAATCCGTCTCCATCATATCACACGCTTATATAAAAGGAGTTGTATCTTCACAATTTACATCAGTATACGACACCGTAATTACCACTCTCGGTTAATAATCGCCTCCTCTCTCTTACCCAAGTTGACAAGCAATCTGCTGACATACCTGCTCTGCTGCTTGTTTGCATGCGCGCATGCACGCGTTCACACGCACGTCGTACGGATTGCGCAAAACCATGGTCCATGGCGTCTTTCTCACGCCGCCTGTCAGCACCACCACCACGGCGCGCACCATGATCACCTCTTGGCCCTGGACGCTCGGCGGCTGAGCACCACCCAGTAGAGCACCCGGTAGAGGAGGAAGAATCCGAAGAGCACCTGCACGCCGGTCCAGCGCTCCTCCGCCGTGAGCCCCTTCTCCGCCAGCACGTCCCTCCCCGTCTCCGAGCACTCGCCTCCGGCGACGACGCCGAAGCACCGGTCCGCCGCGCACGTGTACTCGTTGGCCAGCAGCGCGTCGAGCGCGTACTTGTACGGCGACGCGTAGTGCATGAACACCCAGTACGACGGCATGCTCCCCCGCGACAAAAAGTAGCCGGAGAAGAGGAAGAACCCGGCCAGCGACACCGACACCAGCGACATCCCGGCGATGTAGTCCGGCGCGAAGGAGCTGACGAAGAGCACGAAGGAGTTGGCCGTCAGCACCACCGCCCACACCACCAGCACGAACGCCGCGAAGGCCCCCGGCGTCGCGCAGAGCCCCACGAGGAAGTAGACGCAGGCGGAGTAGAGGAGCGCCACGGCCAGGAGGTAGGGGAGGAACACCAGCGTCGCCGCGAACGCGTGCGACGACAGCCGGTAGAGACCCGCCGACGTCTCCGCCAGCACGATCGGCCGCTCCGTCACGAACGTCGGCAGCGTCTCCGTCGTCGACGTCAGCAGGAAGGTGAGCGTGAAGGCGAACAGGCCCAGCCGCTTGTGCGCGCCGGCCTCGCCGTAGCCGGCGTGGATGTAGATTGTCCCCAGCAGCGTGCCCACGAGGAGGGATTCCAGGAAGTTTGTCAGCAGAAGCTGCTTGCTCCGGTACACCACCTTCCACGCCCTCTTGTACAGCACCGCCACCTCGTGCAGCCTCGACGACGGCGACGATGGAGGCGAAGACGTCGCCGCCGCCGCCGTCTTGCGGTGGTCGCACGGCGGCGGCGGCGAGGTGGGTCGTTCAGGAGTGGAGGGAGAAGGGTGGGGGAGCTGGTCGAGGACCTCGAGGGCGAACTCGAGAGGGTTGAGCTGGGGCGGGACGAGGAGGCCGTGGGATACGAGGGCGGCGTCGAGGGCGTCCAGGGAGCCGTGGTGGAGGACGGCGCCGCGGGAGAGGAGGAGGAGGGAGTCCACCGTGGAGAGGATGCGCGCGCTGGGCTGGTGGATGGAGAGCACCACCGTCGTGCCGCGCGCGGCCGCGACGGCGCGGAGGCAGCCGACGACGACGCGCGCCGACGAGGAGTCGAGCCCGGAGGTCGGCTCGTCGAGGAGGAGCACGCCGGGGTTCCGCAGGAGAGCGAGCCCGATGGACACGCGCCGCCGCTCGCCGCCGGAGAGCCGCGCGGGGGAGACCCGCGTGTGCGCCACGTGCGCCAGCCGGAGGTCGGCCAGGAGCGCGTCGACGGCGGACGCCGCCGACGAACCCGGCGGGTGGTGAAGCAGCGACGCCGCGAACGCGAAGGTCTCGGACACGGTGAGCAGGGTGAGCGCGACGTCGGCCTGGGGCACGTGCGCCGAGAGCCGGCGGAAGGAGGAAGGACGGAGCGGGGCCGAGTTGAGAAGCAGCCTGCCGTGCGTCGGCGCGGTGCGCGCCGCGAGGATGTCGAGCAGCGTCGACTTGCCGGCGCCGCTGGGGCCCACGACGGCGAGCACCTCCCCGGCGCGGGCCGTGAGGGAGACGTCGCGGAGGATGTAGTCCGGCGGCGCCGGGACCGCGCCGCACGGACGGCCGAGGAGCCGCGCGAGCGACCGCGGCGCGGCCGCCGGTTTGGCGTAGTAGATGTTCCGGGCGGCGAGCTCGTAAGAGACCTTCTTGGGCGGTGGCGATGACGACGGGGACGGGTCGGCATTGTCCGCCGGTTGTTCCGTGACTGTAGTAGTAGTGGTGGTGGTGGTGGCCATTGTGGCGAAGTGAAGGAGCAAGGGGAGCGGTGGAGGGAGGGGTGAGAGGGGTAATGTAGCTTTGGTGTGGTGTCCAGTTGGTTGGAGGTGACAAGCTGGTAATGGTGGATTAGCTGGATTTTCTTATTAATAAGGATTTAGATTATTATTGGCCTTTGTTTGGTGGAAAAGCATTGGGGTGTGAACTGTGGAATGAGACAAATTCCATGACATGGAGAAAAGGAAGATTTGGATGGGTTAGTGTTGGCTTATGTCACTAGAATAATGAATGTTGTCAGACATGCACACCTTATTTCCCTCCTTTATTTGCTGCTCAACCTTTTGTTACTTAATGTTCAAATATACTGACAGTAATGTGAGTATTGGCAAAGATTGTCTCTAGAAGTTGTGGTATATATGTGAATTGTGATAATATTATTTGAAGGGACTGAAATTTCTTTCCTGACTCTTTTGTAGCTATTTAATTTAGCATCCAACATCATAGCCAAAAAAGTATTGTCCGGTCCAATATATAGGAAAATGGCAGTTCTCACATTCTTGTTTTGCTTACTATGTGATACCGAGCTAGTATTTCTTCAGGTCGATCCTACGACGACAGGTATTACAGTTCAACCTTTTATTACTTGATTCCCCCAGTTTTTTTTTTTTAACTATGTGGGCTGAGAGCTTGTATTCGTGATGATTTGTGTTAGAAATTTAGAAAAAGTGTATTTTTCATCCCTCAAGTATTACGAAAGTGTGATTTCATCCCTTATGTTTCAGTTGGTGCAAATCAACCCCTTAACTAACTAAACTGGTGCACTAATCATATGTACCTAAGCTTAACAATGAATTAGTGCCATCTGATAGTGGTTTAGACCATGTAATAGTTTGCGCATTCACTTATTAGCAATTATCATTGTAGAAAGTTTATTCGCGCACTTACTAATAAGAACATAGAATAAATTCAGTAAAAAATATTTTGGATTTTAAGTAGAAGAGACTGATGTGGGTGAGGTTTTGTAAATTTTTTTATAAAATATGATTAGTTGATTGCATGCCCTAAAACGGTGCTAAATGGCACTAAACTATTGTTAAACCGACGCATGGATGATTAGTGCAATGGTTTGGTTAGTTAAGGGGTTAATATGCACCAATTAAAAGATAAGGGATGAAACTCACACTTTTGCGATAGTTAAGGGATGAAAAATACACTTATTCTTAGAAATTTTGGTGGCAGACTTTTAGTAGTTGCCCTAGTATATTTGATAGATAGTGCAGTTTTCAAGTGACTAAAATTTCACTCCAAATTGACCTCTCTGTTCTATTTACCAGCTTATTTTATTATATCATCCAACACCATAAAAGACAATGCTTAGCAGCTGGACTATCGATGGCTTACCCTAAATTAAGTAGTAATAACTAACAAAAACCTAAGAAGAATCCACAGGCAAAGCCGCCTGTCCGTCAAACATGCATCCCGACCCGTTTGCTTACGGAGCAAACAACCAACCCGTTTGCTTACGGAGCAAACAACCAACCAAGCAAAACAAGGGCACGGGAGCGCGCACAATGCAATGCACGCATGATTGGGTCAGCACACAGTTGCAGGGCACCTCCTGGCCACGAATTCCTGGGGATGAGATCCGGCCAGGGCCCCTTGCTTGTCCCTGTCCCAACTGACGGATAGATATTGACCCATCGATCCGGCCATCATCCACTACACCGTGACGCTGACACCCACCCGGACGGCCAGACGCGAGCCGCCGACCAACTCTCTATACTGCTAGCTTGTTTCACGGCCGGCGCGGCACCGGCACGCATGAAGCTGCTTGGAAGTTTGGAACCCTGCCCCGATCGCGGCGAGGTGGCGTCTCACTCGGGTCACCACCTGCCCCGCGCATCCTGAATTCCACCGGCCACCGCCGGGCCTGGCGAGATGACATGCTGCGGTGGTGTCACGGACTCAGAGAGAGCACCATCACGCGTGAGAAGCGGAATGGAGGATCCACGCCGCGGCCGTCTTCAGTGGCTTTTTACTTTGCGTTTGGTCCCTTGCCGCATGCATGCTCGTCACGGGCGTACTATGGACTTGCCAGTACAGCGGTGTCCTCTTGCCATTCCGGCCATGGATCCATCCATCTTGATCGATGATCTGCTCCGGAGGACGAGGCCGCAGAGATATTTCCCTCTTTCTCCCGGCCCTGGACGATCACCGCGTGCCAGCGAACTTGCCAGCCAGATCGATGCCGTTCATTAGTACGTACGCGTCCATCAATCTAGCTACGACCCGGTTTAGCTCATCACTTGTCTCTCGTGGACGCCGCACTTCAGGTCGGCCGTGGTGGACCTAGGTCCGTCGCACTCGATCGCACCCTTTGTTCATGCAAGACCAACAACGGGACTACGGGCGTGGGTCATGCCCAGCACAAGCATGTCCTCCGCCCGGTCCAAGAATATGATGCAGACGTGGAGTTTGGAGATGCATGGACCGTGGCAACGCACAATATATGGTAGTACTGTGCGTGGCGTTTGCAGATCGGTCGCCGCCGCGACATCTATCATCATTCATTATTTTGCCTGGATCCATGCTAGTCTCCCCCTGATAAGTTGGGATCCTATTCCTTGCACTACATTTTAAGATGGCAGGCGGGCTTAATCATTTCCCCAGGTATAATATGCCAAGCCGAGAGCCCGAGACAAGTGGGCAGCAGGCATGCTGCCTTGCTTAATCTTCTGCGTGCGTTGGTGAGGAGATCGTCTCCGTGACCTTTACCGAGATTTTAATTAAAACGCAATCATCCTCGCGGTATATAATAACACAACTCATCACTAGCATTCCTACTACCCTAACACAACAGGCATAGGATGCTCTCCCTTTTTTTCCCAATACACGACGGCATTATTATTATTCCTCTCATCATAGTTTACATCAAGTGCGAATTGATTAAATAGGAAAGACAAAACAACAATTAAATAATCCATAGCCCGTAAATCGCCGTGCAGGCACATGGTGCTCCAAGTACTGACCATGTACTGGTTCGTACCACTCGATTCTTCTCCTCATCAGGTACCGCTGGAATACCACCAGTACGTTTCTTCAGCTGGCCCAGGGGTGTACGTATACCCATTTTCAATTAATCCCTACTTCAAAATAAGTTCATCAGCGCTCCGGAATGGATAAACGCGAGCAGAAAGGTCGTCCGATCCACAGCCTCCTGCTGGCGAAACTAGCTAGCTAGCCAAGAGTAAAGACAATAGCCACTACGGGAGAAAGGACCTTCCATCTCTCGGAGCCGGCACTAAAGGGGGCCTTTAGTGCCGGCTCCAGGCAACAGTACCCGTAAAGCCAGGTCAGTACCGGTCGAGGGCACCAGCCGGTACTAACGTGCATCGTTTAGTACCGGCTAGTGTTATTGACCGGTACTAAATGGGCGTGCCACTTTAGTACCGGTCAAAAACACCAGCCGGTACTAAACGACGCACGTTAGTACCGGCTGGTGCCCTCGACCGGTACTAACGTGTCCTCCAAAAAATACACCACACGCGTAAGTCTTTATCTCCCTGCTCGGCCCATCCTTTCCCTTCATATCTCTTTCTTTCTCTTCTCTCCTTTACTCTCCTCTCCTCTCTCCACCTTATCTCCTCTGAGATCCCGCTGGGCGAGCGGGCTGCCTGCGCCGGCCTGCGGGGCGCGGCGGCGCTGGCCCGCGGGGAGGAGCGGCGCCGGCCTGCGGGGCGGACGGCGCTGGCCTGCGGGGTGCGGCCGCGCTGGCCTGCGGAGAGGAGCGGCGCCGGCCGGCGGGGGGCGACCGCGCTGGCCTGTGGAGAGGCGCGGCGCCGGCTGGCGGCTGCCTGCGTCGGCCTGCGGGGCGCGGCGACGGCCCCACGGCGACGGCCTCAACAGCGACGCGTGGGCGGCCTCCGCGGCGGTTGCCGGCGCCGGCGCACGGGCCCAGGCCGGCGCGGGTGCCCATGCCGACATCAGCGCGGGGAGGAGCGACGCCAGGCCGGCGCCGGCGCGCGGGTGCCCAGGCCGACGCCGGCACAGATCGATTTTTGTGTTGTGTGTGAGAAATTGTGATGGTGAGATCTATTTTTTTGATTTTTGTGATGGAAGATTTGTGATTGTGAGATGCATTGTTCCTATGATTTTTGTGATGTGTGATTGTGGTATTATGAGATGTATTCATGTGATTCTTGTGTTCATGTTGAGATTGTGGTTCATGTGATTGAGAAAATGGGAAAAAAAAGAATAAAAGAAAAGAAAAGAAGGGACGGGGAGAAAATGGGTTGACGGCACTGGACAGATTAGTACCGGCTCGTTTTGTCAGCCGGTACTAACGTGCGGCATGTTAGTACCGGCTGTCTGCGACCGGTACTACCGTGCGACATGTTAGTACCGGACCTTTAGTACCGGCCACAGCGACCGGTACTAACCCGCCCTGTGACTGGTACTAAAGGCCAATTTTCCCGTAGTGAGCAGAAAGCACAACAGGAAAATTGACCTTTAGTACCGGTCACAGGACGGGTTAGTACCGGTCGCTGTGGCCGGTACTAAAGGTCCGGTACTAACGTGGCGCACGTTAGTACCGGTCGCAGCTAGCCGGTACTAACGTGCGCCGATTAGTACCGGCTGGTATCACCAGCCGGTACTAACCCGCCACACCCCGCACGGCGCCTGGCGGGCGGTTTAGTACCGGCTGGTATTTAGTGCCGGCTGGTAATACCAGCCGGTACTAACCTCTTTTTTTCGTTTATTTATTTTCTTTTCTATTCTTTTTGGTTTTATGCGTATTTGCATGCGTATTTATACCGAATCCGACTATACGTACCTGTACTACTGCATTGCACGTATTTATATTACGCTGATATCGCATTAATATTATATACATATATATACATACATACATACATCTATAAAGTTTACTACTAATACTTGAAAGATCCAACAAAATACATGTTTTATTCTAGATATTACAAACTACACTTGTATGCCAGCCTCGACATCAGCTGCTGCGACGCTTTCGTAGGGATCGCCATAGAATTCTCCGTTTTTATCGAAGACTTCATCGAGCAGGAATCCGCACATAGATTCTTGAATTGCCCTGACCCGAGCGACTTCGATGAGATCTTCTTTCATGGACCATTTCTGTAACATTTTAAAAAAATAGTTTTAAAAAATTACATATTAGAATGAAACAATAATAAATTACTCTAAACATTTCTAGATATAAACGTGACAATTGATTGTGCTCATGTACCGCGAATGCTTCTGCCGACATTTGTCCCTTTTCACTTACGAAGTTATCGATCCACTCGCATACGTAGTAACCACACAAGTTGTTACCTTTTTCTTGTCTCATGCACTATAGGGAAATGAATTATGGCATAGAATAATTAAATGTTTATTTCAAATGACAAAAGAGGTAAGAATCTATTCATACCGTTTGGTCACTCCTAAATCGAAGAGGGTCGACTTTTACTTTTAAGTGTTTTTCGAATAAGCGAGCCCACGCCTTGTTGATCAGGTTGATAAGGTTTTCGTACATGGATCTATCTTGCCTCAACGAGTCATAGATCCAGACCGTGTGGGTTTCCATCTCAATAGCAAAGAGTATCCGGTGAAAGCTGTTCATATACATTCACAAAACCAACCAATTAATGTTGATTATAATAGTTATTAATTAGCATTATTCTGATGGTATTGAAAAAGTGACGAAAGACTCACTGATGATTGTATGGCAACAGAATGAATGGACACATGATTTGCTTACGAAGGCCTCTATATATAATGTCGACCACTTGACAAAAACGTGATGCGACGGTTTCCTCGTGTATAACATCGGGGTCCAGGAAACCGATGTTATGGAAGTTTTTTTGGCGGGCAATTTTAATTTTTGCCTACAGAAAAATAAAACGACAAAATCAATTAAGGATTAGTCAACAAACAAGGAACGATTAAAAATAAAATAATAAGACGAGCAGAAACACTTACATGCACCATACACTCATGAGGCACTTGTGAAGGGCATCTTGATGGTACAAATCATAAAGTGCCTCAAACTCGACCCATACCTGGCCATTTCCCCGCCAAAAATGATCGTCTCTTATCCGAGCTGGGAACGCCAAGATTCCGTTTTTAGAATGGACCATATACCACTTGTGCAACGCGGCCATTCTCGTTTGTAGATACGGTAATATATCTGGCCATATGACAGGCTCACCTAGTACAAACTTCTTTCGACCTTTTTTTTGTAGTACGGCATTCCCTAACAACTGAGCCTTTGTCAAATCCGTTAGAATTATCATCCCAGCCATGGTCATCGGATCTGTTGATTCATTTGGACGTTCCTCGTTTCGCAGTACCAACGGAGCGATCGATTGTTGTGATTGTTCTCCGAGCTGGGGAATCGGTTTTGCATTTCTTTTTAGGTTCTTGGGGTTGGCGTGGAACTTTCTGATCTGCCGATCATAATCCGATTCTTTCTGTTTCTCCCTTGGCGTGGTCGTCTCTTTCATGAAGTATGCTTTCCCAACTGGATCTATTTCTAACTTCTTTTTCAAAGCCATCCTCTTCTCCTTCTGTGCATCGAAGAAGGCTCGAACTGGGTCAACTTCCTCTTCCACGTCCACAACCTTCTCTTTCTTCTTGCTCTGCCGCTTAGACGGTGGCTGGCCCGAAGGTATCGTGTGTGCCTTCCTCTCTCGCTGTTCTGCGGCTTGTGATGGCGGGGTTGGCTCGCTGTGCGCTGCTGCTGATGGCGGGGCTGGGTCGCTGTGTGCTACTGGTGATGGCGAGGCTGGGTCGTTGTGCGCTGCTGTTGACGGCGGATCCATGCTGGGGTCCCGTGCAGCCGGTGGAGAAGGTGGACCACCGCTTTGATTCCTGTCAGCTGGCGTTGGTGATCTTTGTCTGGAGCTCTGAGGGGAACCTGTGGCGCCTTGCACCAATCTTATATCACGTTTTGGCCAAGCGACCCATGTGCTTACGACATGTTGTAGCTCTGTTTCTTCTGGACCTAAAGGGATTGGGAGCTCCACATCATCCCAGCCATCTTTCACCCGATCAATCCGGGCTTTGGCGTATCCTTCAGGAATCGGCCGGCAATGCAATATCTCCCCTTGTACAGGTAGTTCCGCTAAACCCTCAGCACAAACTTTGAGCTTTTTCCCAACAGGATACAGAAGCTCACATTTGGTACTCACCGTGATGGAATCAACGGGGTACAGACGTGGTTGCTCTGTGTCACTGACACTGCTACGACGCTGGGAGGCGGGACTGATGTCCAAGTTGGGAGCTGGTTGTACCGAGCGTTGGCTTACTACTGCCTCAAGAGAAGCTATCCGCTCTTCTAGAGCACGGAAATTCTCTGCCGCCGCTGCCTTGCTTCTGCATCTGCTTCGATACGATTCAAGATCTTCAGCAAAGCCATGTTTCCATGGAACTACGCCCATGCCTCGGGTCCGTCTAGTGTGTTCTGGATTTCCAAGAGCATAAGTCAGCTCGTCTTTCTCTTTGTTTGGCCGGAAAGTTCCATCTTCCACACGCCTCATTGCCTCTTGAAGTCTTTGGGTAGCCTCTCGTAGTGCATCGCTAGTCACAAACAACCCAGTATCCGGGTCTAGTGTGCCTCCATGAGCATAGAAGTAATATCTTGCTCGTTTTGGCCAACACAAGGTCTGCGGTACGATCCCCATTTCAATTAGACCTGCCTCCATCCTTTCCCATTTCGGAATCGCAACCGCATAACCGACAGGCCCTAGATTATGGTTGCTTGTCCTTTTGCTTGAATTTTCTTTGGCTTGTTGTGATCGTGCCTCCCTGTCTGCCGACGTCTTATTCTGCACGAATTCATTCCACCAGAGCCGTTGCTTCTTGTAATGTTTCTCGAAATCTGGTGTAAGATCCTTTTTGACAAACTCTCAAACCAACTTCTTCTTGAAGGTCTAGAATTGAATAGCCATCTTCTGAAAAGCCCATTTCATCACTTTATCTTCTTTTCTCACTGGAAAGAAGAAATGATCCTTTATCTCTTTCCATAACATAGCTTTCTCTGAAAGTGGAACAATATCTTCTTCATTGTCACTTGATTTCGTTCTCTTCCATAGCCTGTACTTTATGGGCATGTTTTCCCTCACAAGAGCGCCAACTTGATTTACAAACGTTGTTTTGACGCCAGGAGGGTGTGTCGGCTCGCCATTATCAGCCACTGCCGTGATGGTCGTATGACATTCCATCTTCCTCTTAGATCCACGTTTCCGTTTTTTCTTCATCGATTCTGCTGTCTGCAAAAATATATATCAACTAATTAATACATGTAAAAATAAATGATTAATGTATGTACATAGATAGAATCAAATTTGTCTTACCACGGCTTCCTCAGCATTTTCTAGATTTTCCTCCTCATCACTACCTTGCTCATGATTAATATCTTCCTCCTGATTACTATCTCCCTCCACATCAGAATTCAAGTTCAAATACTGCCTGCTATCGTCCTCAGGTCCTTCTTCATTCTCAACGGGAGCTACGTACTGTTGACGGCCGTTATTATACGATTTTACCGTCAACATTCCACGATATTCCAGGCTCATCTTACTCACGCTAATGTTAATTTAATTATTTCTAATGAGTTCCACAAGTTTTGTACAATTTCTGAGTGAAGGAGCAGATGGGGAAAAGAAGGAACAATTTGGGAACAGTGCCAGGCCGGCCGGCCTAGGCCAGGCCGACCGGCCCCCTTTCCCCTCTTCTGGCCACGGCACTGATCCACAAGTTTACTAATGTATCAAAGATGATCATGAGCCGTGCATTTGATGTCGGTTTGATCAAAGGACCCGGAAGGCCTAGGGTGGGATAAACATGGATTGAAGGGCCCACAACCTAGGATTCTTGGACAGCTTCAACCGAACGCAACTGTTACCGACTTCAGGACATCATCCAAGCCGTCCCTGCAAAGGTCGGTGCCACTTGGCACCAGAGCCAGGCCGGTCGGCCTAGATGAGGCCGACCGGCCTACTAGCGTGGCTGCTACGCTTCCCCCTTCGCGTGGATGTTAAGCAGGAGGCTAGCTTGATGATGATGCCGGGAACCGCCCTTGGAGCCTATAAAAGGACACCCCACTCACCTTGAGAACACGTCGAAATACAAGAGAAGAAGCTCCAAGGCGAAGCGCTGCTCCTAGCCTTAGAAAAATAGGGAGAGAGGCGAGGTGAGAGTTCGAGGGAAGAGCCGGAGGTGTCCGCTCTTCCTCTACTTTGTACCTCGGCGGATGCAGTTCATCTTCGAGTGACTACATCCAGGTCTTGTCTGGTAACTCTGGTTCCCTCTGATTAATCAAGCATCTGCTCTTTCTTACTTTTGTTTCCTGGTTCCTCGTTCACTACTTAGTAGTGGGTGCTTTGCTCTGACGTCGAGTGAAGTAGTAATTATTAGTGTAGGCACAGTCTCTAGACTAGTCGTTACCTTGGTTTGCACCCAGTTCAACGGAATAGCTGCGGTAGCCGGCAGGTGGTGACAGCCCTGTCCGGCCGACGTAATCCACCACGTTAGTTCTGGTCTGTAGGACTTAGGGGTAGGCGGTACCACTCCCCTTCTCATCCCTTTCTGTGAGTGGTGGTGTCTCAGGCACCCGAAGTTAACTCTCGTGAGTAAGTCAGTGTTGCTTGATCAGAGGAATAACCATTGTTGCTACACAAGTACCCTCTCTACCCTCGTCCCATTTACCTCTTCTCTTCGTCGTCGTCCAAATCCACATTTATCCCTTCGGACGAACTAATTAAGGATTAGTACACTTCACGTTCCCCGTGGAAATCGATACTCTGGAATACTCCCGGGTGAAAGCTACATCGGTATCCGTACGCTTGCGGATTTATCTGTAGGTCGTAAGAAATACCAACAAGCTTTCTGGCGCCGTTGCCGGGGAACGGTAGCTGTTCTTATCCCAAACCTAGTTCATCCACATATCGTCCACCTACCATTATGAATTCCACTCCTACCTTATACCAATTCTTAGCTCCAAAAGCTGAAGATCTGGAGCCACCATCATCATCTCACCCCATAAAAAGCTCTGGCTACGGAATACACACAAAATTCATAGCCAAGATCAGAGAGAATCCATTTTCTGGAGCTGAAGGGGAGAATCCTTATGTTCACTTACGGGAATTTGAGCAAATTTGCTCATGTCTCGTGATTACGGGGATGGCCCAACAAACTCTGAAATGGAAGGTGTTTCCCTTCTCTTTGACGGGTCGAGCGAAGATATGGTGTGATCGCTATCGTGGGAGAGTGAAGGGAAGTTGGGAGACACTACGAGCAAAATTCTGTCTAACCTTTTTCCCTGAATCTCTGGTCGCTGACCTTCGAATCGAGATCCTTACCTTCAAACAAAGGGAAGGAGAATCACTAGGGGCTGCTTGGGCTCGATTTACCTATCTTCTGGCCTCTGGTCCTGATCTAGGGATCTCTGAACCCATCCTTCTAATACATTTTAGAAGAGGTCTCGAAAGCGAATCAGCCAAATTCCTAGATTCGTCCTCAGGAGGATCTTTCACTCATTTGACACCTAGTGAGGGGAGGGCCATTCTAGACAAAATTCTAGAGAACATCCCTTACACTGGGATCTATGATGAATTCCCGGAAGAAATTCCTGAGGAGGCCATAGAAGAGACATCCGCGTCGGAAGATGTGAAAGCATCACAAGAATCCACACCAGTCGTAGCACATCTCTCCGATACTCTCCCTGAACCAACTCCAGCATATGATCTGGACCTACATGATTCTCGTTGTGCCTTCCCCTACGATTTCCACGACGAGCTATTCCTGGAATACAGGGACAGCTCAAAACTTCTCGGAGTTGAAAGGCACACAATTACTAAGGTCCAAGCCACCGATTACATTGACCAGCATTCTCGAGAGGAGCTCTATTCTGTCCAACTCCATCACTCTAAAAATTCTCTGACAGATCCTTTTCACAGGCCTACGATACCTCTTTTGCCTCCCGATCCTCCTAATGAAACATCCCTTAAGGAGGCTATGAATGAGGAGTGGTTGTGTAGAGCGAGATGCTATTTCGAAAAAATTTGGATTAGTAATC
The DNA here is from genome assembly GCA_015476505.1 of Urochloa ruziziensis. NCBI lineage: Eukaryota > Viridiplantae > Streptophyta > Magnoliopsida > Poales > Poaceae > Urochloa > Urochloa ruziziensis. Next base: position 6,699,318 of record CM027126.1, on the reverse strand, counting down.
CCTCTACGATCCTTCCTTGTTCTATAAGGGGAATAACCGTAGAAGCCCATCTTAACCCCATCATGGAGATTAATGTGATGCCATGGCACTTAGCGTACACTCTATTGGGCAATGTCTCGCTAAAGCCGTCCGACAAGCTCCTCACTAGTTGTCCCTTTGGACACATCCTTGAATGTCGGGGGGTTGCATGTGCCATGCCACTCATGATAGACAAGATCGAGGTGAGCCTAGACTTTCACATTTTTGATATACTTGATCTTGATCTACTCCTAGGCTGCCCAGTTCGAGAACTCCTTGATAAACCTCAAGGGAGCCTAGATGAAAAGCTTAGGGAAGCTGCCTTCGCCACCACTACCACTTGTCTAGCAAAACCTATGGCGAAGCCTCTTCCTAAGCTAAACCCGTTCGAGAGTATGATGCATGGATCTCCGTTCACATCATCCGAGCCTGTTCTCTTTGAGGTTGCGGTCTCTGCTCTCAAATATTACGAGTCGGAAGAGACCATTCACTTTTGTGAAGAGGAACGATCATTATCACCCTCGAACGAGTTTGAGCCTCTTCCCACTGGCCCTTACTATATTGTTTCTGACCATGATCGAAAAGCAACATCAAACTTCCACGATGAATCTCTTGAGATAGTGAACCCGTGGGCCATGGAAGATTGTAAAACACTAACTTTGGAGTCCAAGGAAAATAATCTCTTGGATGAGCATGGAAGTTTCATTCTTGAAGTCATACATAGACCATGTGTGGGGACCCCTTATCGGGACGTCCCATGATTACCTGTATCAGGTCCTGGATCGGCCGCTGATACAAATCTTACCACAGATTAGTATCAGAAGAGGTAAATAACGTATATTTTAAAAAGATTTAACACCGTTTGTTATTAACGGAGAGCGGTTAGGCACATCATTCCTTCACCGGAATGGGCTGCAGCGCCTTCTCGCCCTGAAAGCCTAAACCTGTAAGACAATGAAAGCAAGGGTGAGTATTCTGAAAAGGAATACCCAGCAAATCCCACAAATTCAATAATATGTCAAATTAAATTAAAGTTAAGGGTTGGTCCTGGAGGGGCACTTCCTCCCTGCCAGTCCCAGTATACAAACCCCGAACCTGACCAACGGTACCTTCGCCGTTTCAGGTTCCCCATACAGAAATAGTAAATCTAATCATCGGGGGCTTTGACTAAGTGGACTCTTGCCGGAGTCGCGGCTATCCAGATAGATTCTACACTCTGCAGAGGTCGTACTTATCTACCCCGCATTCGGTCTGTTCCCACCTTCGCGAAAGGCGGGCGTCGACCTACGAGATTCGTACCCACTGGTGACCATCGCTGGTCAGCATTCCCTAGGTCCAGCCACGTGTATACTGGGGGCTAAACAGGGGCTACTAATCATTCGCCTCGCGGATATCGACCCGGGTTTTTGATGAGCTCATCGGGCCTCTGGCCCCCAGGGTCTCTGACCCTGTATCCTAGTCAACCCGTGCCGCCCAGTCCCAGCCCTCTGTCTGGGGCTGTCTCCAGTATACCCGTTTCCCGACTTGGCACGTGCTCGACCCGGCACCGGGCGGTCCCAGTTCGCCGGTCAGCACTCTGCGCCAATCATACGGCTTCCTTGGGATGAATTACTAGGTTCAGCTGGTGGGGTGTGAATCAAGGCCTCACATAAATAGGCATTCCCGAAGGCTATGCCTTTTTGGCATGCGAGGTTGTACTGACACTAGAAAGACTCTGAAGGACCGAAACGGCGACCAGAGAGGGGGGGAGTGAATGGGAGCCGATAAAAAATCTTTCCAAACAATCCGGCTATTCTCCCAAACCAACTCCGAAACCTCCGAGAGCGATCTTGCCAAGATCACGTAGCCACTGTCAGGCTACTGACCCTAGGAACAAGAAACGAGCAGCGGAACTCGAACCAATCGAATCGAACACCAAAACGATCCGAAACTCGGCTCGATCTAACACACCCAGGGGGGGGGGGGGCGGTTAAACCGGCCAGGGGGGGCGGTTAAACCGCCCGGGCCTGGGAGCCTCGGGTAAAAGTCAAAACAAAAGTGGATCTCCCAAACCGCTTGAGCTCTTGAGGCGAGATTTTGGTCAGATGATCTAGACCTCCAGTGAAGTGTTTTCCCAAAAGATCTTGGCCTCTAACTCAGTAAAACTCCCAGAATCGCAGATCTCGCGAAGAACACCATGACCTCGAGTTCATCCCGAGAATCTCAAATCCAGAGCGATTCTCGGCGTTTGGGGGCAAAGGATCACCAGCAAAAGAGGCACAAGGCACTCATACGTGAATCCCCCAAAGAAATCCGAGAGAAAACGCTCGGGAGCAAGAAGAACGAAAATCCCCCAAAAATAGCTCCGAAAATACCCACGAAAATAGAAAAAGAAAAGGGAGCTCGGGAAATCAAATCATGGCACAAAGATGAGCAGCACAAACTCAGTCACATAACCATGAATTCACCTATACAAACTAGGAATGATTCGAAGTAGTTCTAGGTGGAGGGGATGAAGGGGAAAACAAGTTCAAAGTAAAACCTAAAGAGATAACTAGAGAGATGACAGCCACCAGCCCTGAAGGGGCCTATTAGTAGTCCAAGTGGTGGTGTCCTAAAGACTAAACTACCCCTAAGTGATACATACCCCTCAGGGGCAAATTTGACATTTGGTCTTCAGATATTTTCCGGCTCGGGCACCTTCCACTGCAAGCTAGCTTTCCTCCGACGCAAGCCTTGCAGTCACGCCGCGTGTCCTCCGGATCGAAGCTCCTCGACGCCGTTCTTGGGCCAGCCCAGGGGGGGCGGTTAAACCGGCCCTGGGGGGCGGTTAAACCGCCCCTGACAGCCCAGCCAGGCCCAGCTGCCCAAGTCCGCCTCGTCGAGTCCTCGGTCCTTGGTTTTGAGGCCCAAACCAAGGGAAACCGTCCACCGATGATTTTGTGGCCAAATCACCAAACCCCGCGCGCAAACTTCGGTTGTTAGCCGCCACCTTGCGCCGGCTTCTCGTCCGCGTACGAGCTTCGGTTGTGAGCCGCTACCTCGCACCGGAACCACGTCCCCTTGCTCGTTCTTGCCAGCATGTGAACCGCACTTGATCCACCGGCCATCGGGTCCCTCGAACCAAGCCTACTTGTCTCTCCGCTCCTCGGAGGCCGCCATGGCTAAGACCTTTCGCGCCTGTTCTTCACCTGCACCAATGCAACCAAGCCGCATTCTACACCTGCAATAGTTAAGCCAAGAGAAACGTCAATCCACACCACGTTGTCAATCACTCATCACACCAGGAAGCGACCATCCACCGGTCCTCGGACACACTGGGTCCTCAATCTCCCCCTTGATGAGTGCATTGACAACACACACATAGTAACCAATTGATATGAAGAAAATGTAAAAGAAATCGAAAACAAGACTCAAGCAAGTGACTAAAAGCAAGAACAAGCCGAGAACAAAGTCACTCTGCAAGAGAAAGCTCCAGAAACGCCGACCCTTCAAGAAGAAGCGAAAGGGCTCAACACCATCGGCAAAAGAACAAAAACACAAAGCACAAATCACAAACTTCAAATCCTCCAACTCACTTTTCAGGACTCTCAAAGCACTCCCCCTGCAAAGATGTAACTCCCCCTGAACAAGTGAACTTGTGCGTGCGAAAATCACTCGAAAATGGCTCAAATCTTCATAACTTGTGTGCTCTCAGCACAGGGGCGGTTAAACCGCCCAGGGGGGCGGTTTAACCGCCCCTGGCAGATGACCAAAGTGCAAAATCCCAAATTTGCACAAACCAACTCACAACGATGTCGTTCCAACTTGAAAACCTTCCAAATATGCCCAGCAAGATATTCCAATGATCAAACTCTCAGAAACTTTGCAAATTTTCAGAAAACCTCATTTGGGCAAAAACTTCAACCTCTCACACAATTTCGACAAAATCTAGAGCAAAATCTTTCTTCTAAATTCAGCAGCGACTCCCCCTTGCCAAATGCTCCAGAAATTCTCCCCCTTGTTGACAATGCACACATCAAGGCAAAATGTACAAAATGCAACTACAAGCTTCTCAAATATACAATGAGCAATACAAAATGCTACAAGTTAGAGAAGAGGCATACAAGCTAGTTCATCATGTCACACGGGCATTGCCATCAAGAAGGTGAAGACATATATCCAATTGACAAAGCCATGAGCAAATTGTGGATTTTTATCAAAAATGTCACCGCATGAGCAAAGTCCTAACCATGGATTGTTTAAGCAAAAATAAACTTCATCTCACCAAAAGCATGAAAGGACAAGCATTCTTGACAAAAGATCATCATAAACGCCCAAGTTCTACCTCATGTCATGTCAAAGCACGGAGCCATGTGTTCACTTCTCATGGGAGACTTCTCCGGCAAACAACATGCAACCGCTTAGCACCCATGTGTGCAAGTGAGTGCAATGGTGAAAGCATAGAGACATGAGCATAATTTTCTGCAAATATATCTTTTTCTCAACTTTCTTCTTTCATGCATAGACATCTCATTTTTCAAGTTTTTCAAAATAAGCATGGTACATGAAATGTCTTTGCGACAGAAAGAAGCTTATGCTCCTCCACAAGATAAAGCATGGGCTAAACATTTACAATGACAAAGGTCTTTGACCCAATTGAAAAGAATATCACACCCTAACATGATCTTAAGCAAGATATAGCCATTTCGGCTCAAACAAGACATGCAAAGGCATTTACTCATGGGTATAGAAGTTTAAGTTCAGTTTGTCATTTTAGTTCAAAAAGAAGCTATCTCAACAGAATATATATCAAGACCATCAAGAGCATAGCCATCCATCTAATCAATCCCTAGCCAGCCTGCCTAAACTCTAAAATGTAGCAGGTTGTACCAATCACTGCATATAGGAGAAGCTCATCCTAAGATATGATACAAAAGATGAAATCAAGATACAAAAGCAAGAAATAAAATGTACATCAAGATACAAAGATGGTACACAAATATACATATGCTACAAGAGAAGCCTCCAAAACTCAGCTCAGAAAACCGCACACACACCAAGTTCCCCTCGCAAGCGGGTAAAGGTAACTTGGTCAAGTGGCTTAGTAAAAATGTCTGCAAGCTGGTTTTGGGTAGAAACGTGGGCAAGCTCAATATCTCCTTTCTCTACATGATCTCTCAGAAAGTGGTACCTCACTTCTATGTGTTTGGTTTTGGAATGAAGCACGGGATTTTTGGCTACGCTTATGGCACTGGTGCTATCACAAAGAAGTGGAACATGGGACATGTCTAAGCCAAAGTCTCTCAAGGTGTATGTGATCCAAAGCAACTGAGAGCAACAGCTAGCAGCAGCAACATACTCAGCTTCAGTGGTGGATTGGGCTACGCTAGACTGCTTGCGAGAAGACCAAGACACAAGAGACGATCCAAGAAACTGACACTGACCAGAAGTAGACTTGCGATCAACACGACATCCAGCAAAATCCGCATCAGAAAATCCATGAAGTGCAAGAGTGGAATCGGCAGAATACCAAAGACCCAGCTCAGGAGTAAACTTGAGATACCTGAATATCCTCTTGACGGCCTGACGGTGTGAAGTCCTCGGTGAAGCCTGAAAACGAGCGCACAGACACACGCTGAACTGTATGTCCGGCCTCGTCGCCGTCAAGTAGAGGAGGGAGCCGATCATGCTCCGGTACTCCTTCTGGTCTACTGGTTCTCCGTCCTCATCCGCATCCAAAGCTGTAGTCGTACTCATCGGTGTAGTCATCGGCTTGGAGTCGCTCATGTCGAATTTCTTGAGAATGTCCTTGGTGTACTTGCTTTGGTGCACAAATGTCCCATCCTTGGTTTGCTTGATCTGCAGCCCGAGAAAGAACTGCAACTCTCCCATCATCGACATCTCAAATTCCCTGCTCATATCATCTGCAAACTTGGCAACAAGATCATGAGAAGAGCCACCAAAAATGATATCATCCACGTAAATCTGAACGATTAAAAGATCTTTGCCATTTCTCATCAAGAAGAGCGTCTTATCAACCTTCCCCATCACAAAACCCTTGCTAAGCAAGAACCCTCTCAATCTACCATACCACGCTCTGGGTGCTTGCTTTAGGCCATATAACGCTCGGTGGAGTTTGTACACTTGGTGTGGGTATCTCTCACTCTCAAAACCCGGGGGCTGCCTTACATACACTTCTTCCTCGATCACCCCATTCAAGAAGGCACTCTTCACATCCATTTGGTACAATTTGAACCCTTTAGCAACTGCAAATGCTAGAAGGATCCGAATTGCCTCCAAACGGGCAACAGGAGCAAATGTCTCCTCATAATCTATCCCCTCCTGCTGCGAAAACCCCTGAGCAACCAACCTCGCTTTGTTTCTCACAATCTCACCACTCTCATCCCTCTTGTTCTTAAACACCCACTTGGTTCCTATGGGATGGCAATTTGGAGGTGGTTCTACTAACTTCCACACCTGATTTCTCTCAAAGTTTTCTAGCTCTTCATGCATGGCATTGACCCAATCGGAATCAGATAAAGCGTGTCCAACATTTTTGGGCTCAAAAGACGCGACAAAAGCAGAATGAGCATAATGAGAGATGTTCTGTGACCTCGACCGTGTAGTGCGTTCATCCATGTTCCCGATGATCCTTGAAGGTGGATGATCCCTCTGTACCAGCCGGGGAGCTTCTCGCCTCGAGATTGCCTCCCCCTCAACATCAGCTTCCACTTGAACTCGATCTGGTGCGCGACTCGACGAAGGTGTAGCAGAGGGGCCGTCGTCGAACGTCGTGGTAGTAGTGGAAGTAGAAGGTACACGATCTCCACACGGTGCCTGAAATTCCTCATCATCTTCATCATCAGGCTGTTCTTCCTCAAAGATGGGCTGTCCCAAGTCATCATCACCTGCACACTCAAAAACAGAAGAGCTACACGGAATGGTCTCGTCGAAGGTGACTTCGCAAGTCTCCATGATTTGGTTAGTTTCAAGATTGAGCACACGATATGCTCGAGAATGATTAGCATAACCAAGAAAAATTCCATCCATCGAACGAGACTCAAACTTGTCCAAATTTCCTTTCTTCAAGATGAAACACTTGCAACCAAATACCCGAAAGTGACTCACACGGGGGGAACGACCATGAAAAAGCTCATAGCAAGTTTTCTTCTTGAAAGCACGAAGGAAAATCCGATTTGACACATAGCAAGCTGTGTTCACCGCTTCTGCCCAATACTTCCTAGGAGTCCTATGCTCATCTAGCATCGTCCTAGCCATCTCACAAAGTGTTCTGTTCTTTCTCTCAACAACACCATTCTGACAAGCAACATATGGCGAAGAGTATTGATGTTCAAGACCAAGATCACGACAGAAGGCATCAAAACGAGTGTTCTTAAATTCCGTACCATTGTCGCTACGAATAGCTCTCATGGCACCACCATTACTCTCGTTTTTCAACCTCAAGATCAGATCTCGAACAAAATCAAAAGTCTCATCCTTTGACGCCAGAAAGAACACCCACGCATACCGAGAAAAGTCATCAACAACCACAAGAACATACCACTTCCCACCAACTGAACGAACTCGAGCGGGGCCAACCAAATCCATGTGCAAAAGCTCCCCTGGACGCTCAGTCATTACATCTGTCAAAGGTGGGTGAGAAGCAGCAACCATTTTTCCATGCCTACACGGTGCACAAACCAAATCTTTCTCGAACTTGAGCTTGGGCAATCCTCGGATAAGGTCAAGAGCACTCAAGCGTGTGAGTAAATCAAAGCTCACATGACCCAATCTCCTATGCCACTTCCAAAGCTCAGAAGAAGTACCAGCGATCAAACAACGTGAAGGACCAAAAGATCGAGAAAAATCAGCACGAAAAATCTGTCCCTCAGGAATGATCATACACACAAGGTCACCTCGAGAATCAAGGATTTTCGAATCACCACGCTTAAAGCGAACCTCATAACCCTCATCAAGAAGCTGAGAAACTGAGAGCAAATTAAAACCAAGATTCTTGACAAGAGCAACTCGCTTCAACATGAAAGTGTCGCTCACCTGAATAGCTCCCTCTGACAAAACTCTACCTCTACCCTTATCCCCGAAAGTGATGTACTGCCTGGACACCACCGGGGTGAGACTGGAGAACCACTTACCATTACCTGTCATATGTCTCGAGCAGCCAGAATCCATCAACCAAAAGTTCTCCAAGCCTCCCACCTGCACAATCAGAACCGAGAACGAGAATGAGCAAATGACTCGACACTGGGGTTAGCACAGAACGAGTCAAACCAGTGTCGGGCCATCTGCTCAAAAGAAGGGTTAGCAAAATCAGCTCTACTGCGTGACACCCTCTCGTCTCTCACCATCGGACCTCTAGCACCACGCGGGGGAAAACGTGGCCTAGACTCTCTCCTAGCCTCAAAGCTACGGTCGAACCTCCCTGAACCAAACTGACCGCGAAACGAAGGCCGCCTAGCAAACTCACGAACAACTGGAACACCACGACTAGCAACAGCAGGAACTGTACGCACAACAGCGTCGCCTCTCGGCCAGGGTGAACGAGACACAGGCACACTACGAGAAGAGTAGTACCTGTCCCTGTTCCCCACCTCCTTCTCTCTTCTCACCTCCCTCTTCTTCCTCCAACAAAACTCCTCAAGGTGACCATCCCTTCCACAATGCTCACAATGGAAGCGGACTGGCTTTGGCTTTGGGGTTTCTCTCGGCTGTGCCCTCTCTCTCGGCTGGTACACCCCACTCCTCACAAAGGTCACTCTCCTCTGAAAGTTCTCTGACTTAGGTGGAAACTTGGGAGGATCTGGAGTGGTGTCAAGCTTGTTTAGCAGGTGGTTTGGTTTGGGTGTGAAGGTGTTCTTGAGAATGGCTTTTGGTGGGTTTGTGGGAATGTTTGCAGTGGAGCTCTCTGGATCTCTCTCTTTCTCACCACTACTCTCACCAACCTTCTCAGAACCAAGCCCACAACCATCAGCTCTCTTGAAGCTCGCAATCAACATCTTGAGCTGAGGTTCACGACCAGACAACCAACCCAAACACTGTCTCAGCTCATCATTCTCACCTTCCAATCTATTCACACACTGTTCTAGCTCAACATTCTTTAAAGCAACAACATCACAAGCAGAACAGGAATTTGCAATGGGTGACTTAAGTTGTGCTTCAAGTGAACTAATCATGGTGCGTGATTCAAGCAACTGAGCATGCAAAGCAGGACAAGAAGTACAAGCACCTAGCAAAGATGACCTAGACTTCAACTCAGCAAGCTCAACTCTAGCACTCTCTAGTTCATCCAAGCAGTTCATGTGTTTCTCTTTGAGCACAACAAGATCAGCAATATGCACATCACAGAACGAGCATTCTACCTCATGAGACACAAGAGGAGCATCTTTCAAAACAGCAATCTCAGACTCAAGCGAAGCTGCTCTCTCCCTAGACTCGCAAAGCAAAGACTCAAACTCCATGGCCTTCTTTCCAGTCTCAGAAAGCAAGGTCTCAAGCTCAGCCACTCTATCCTTGGACTCTCCTAGCAAGGACCTAAACTCCCTCTTCTCTTTGTTGGTCTTTCTAAGCACATCATCGCGGTTATCGACCAACTGCTCTAGTCTAGCAATCTCCTGACGCAAAGAGGTGGGATCTGTCAATACCTCATCCTCGGAGTCGGAGTCGGAGTCGTCCTTGCCCTTCACGGAGTCGTGCGCCATGGTGCAGTAGTCGACGGCGGCGAAGGAGATGCCGTTGAAGTTGCGGTTCAAGCTCTTCTTCTCCTTGCGGCGGCCGCGGTCTTCATCTTCACTGCTTGAGCTTGACGACGTGTTGGTGGAGCTTGTGTCGATGTCGCTCGCATCAGCCACCATCGCTCGAGATCTGTTCTTCTTGTGTCCACCGTGCTTGTTCTTGGATCTTCTCTCTTCCTTGTTCTTGTTCTTGGCGCGGTACTCGTCCTTGGGACGGTGCTTGTGGTCGTCTCGCGGGCGGTGCTTGCGGTTGTAGTCGTTCTTGATCTCCTCGGGGCACTCGACGATGAAGTGGCCCATCTTCCCGCATCTGTAGCACGTACTCCCGGCGCGCCTCGAACCCTTGCGGTTCTGGTACATCCTCTCGAACCTCCTCGTGAGCAACGCGAGATCCTCCTCGCTCAGCACCTCATACTCTTCATCTGGAAGGGACACAAGAGAAGACAAAGCAAAGTGTCTAGGAGTGTTAGCATGTCCATATCCAGAGCCACCGACTAGAGCCAGACTATGAGGATCAGTCGGGCTCTTAGCCTTGGCAAGCAACTGTCTGTCAACCTCGGAAGACTTCAACTTCGAGAAAAGCTCGTCAACAGAAAGAGTCTCATAGTTTGCCGACTCCATGATCGCCTCAACCTTGGCACCCCACACGGATCTATCAAGTGCTTGCAGGAGCTTGATAGCTCGGTCATGATCCGAGTATGGGAGCACGGTAATGTTGGCTTTCATGTTGTTGACAATCGAAGTGAAACGCTGAAACAAAGCATCAACCGACTCTCCAGGCAAATGAGCAAAGTTCTCATACTCTCTCCTGTACATCGAGAAAAGCCTAGCCTTGACATGGCTATCACCACCGTGGGCTACCTTGAGCATCTGCCAGATCTGGCAAGCTAGGTCCTCGCCCAAAACACGCTCGAACTCCTCGGCAGACAAAGAACGAAACAAGTAGTCAACAGCTCTAGCGTTTGCCTCAAACCTATCCTTTGCATCCTGGGCATCTAAGTTGGTGGGATTGACATAGTTTTCATCTTTCGTCACATCCCACAGCAACTTTCCTTTGCCTCGCAAGAAAGCGCCCATACGCGCAACCCAGTTCGGGTAGTTCTTCCCATCGAAGTGCGGAGGCCCGGAACCCCGATCTTGGTACGCCATCTTTGGATCTTAGACTGGTTAGAGTCGCAAAGACCCGTAACCGGCTCTGATACCAATTGAAGGACCGAAACGGCGACCAGAGAGGGGGGGAGTGAATGGGAGCCGATAAAAAATCTTTCCAAACAATCCGGCTATTCTCCCAAACCAACTCCGAAACCTCCGAGAGCGATCTTGCCAAGATCACGTAGCCACTGTCAGGCTACTGACCCTAGGAACAAGAAACGAGCAGCGGAACTCGAACCAATCGAATCGAACACCAAAACGATCCGAAACTCGGCTCGATCTAACACACCCAGGGGGGGCGGTTAAACCGGCCAGGGGGGGCGGTTAAACCGCCCGGGCCTGGGAGCCTCGGGTAAAAGTCAAAACAAAAGTGGATCTCCCAAACCGCTTGAGCTCTTGAGGCGAGATTTTGGTCAGATGATCTAGACCTCCAGTGAAGTGTTTTCCCAAAAGATCTCGGCCTCTAACTCAGTAAAACTCCCGGAATCGCAGATCTCGCGAAGAACACCATGACCTCGAGTTCATCCCGAGAATCTCAAATCCAGAGCGATTCTCGGCGTTTGGGGGCAAAGGATCACCAGCAAAAGAGGCACAAGGCACTCATACGTGAATCCCCCAAAGAAATCCGAGAGAAAACGCTCGGGAGCAAGAAGAACGAAAATCCCCCAAAAATAGCTCCGAAAATACCCACGAAAATAGAAAAAGAAAAGGGAGCTCGGGAAATCAAATCATGGCACAAAGATGAGCAGCACAAACTCAGTCACATAACCATGAATTCACCTATACAAACTAGGAATGATTCGAAGTAGTTCTAGGTGGAGGGGATGAAGGGGAAAACAAGTTCAAAGTAAAACCTAAAGAGATAACTAGAGAGATGACAGCCACCAGCCCTGAAGGGGCCTATTAGTAGTCCAAGTGGTGGTGTCCTAAAGACTAAACTACCCCTAAGTGATACATACCCCTCAGGGGCAAATTTGACATTTGGTCTTCAGATATTTTCCGGCTCGGGCACCTTCCACTGCAAGCTAGCTTTCCTCCGACGCAAGCCTTGCAGTCACGCCGCGTGTCCTCCGGATCGAAGCTCCTCGACGCCGTTCTTGGGCCAGCCCTGGGGGGCGGTTAAACCGCCCCTGACAGCCCAGCCAGGCCCAGCTGCCCAAGTCCGCCTCGTCGAGTCCTCGGTCCTTGGTTTTGAGGCCCAAACCAAGGGAAACCGTCCACCGATGATTTTGTGGCCAAATCACCAAACCCCGCGCGCAAACTTCGGTTGTTAGCCGCCACCTTGCGCCGGCTTCTCGTCCGCGTACGAGCTTCGGTTGTGAGCCGCTACCTCGCACCGGAACCACGTCCCCTTGCTCGTTCTTGCCAGCATGTGAACCGCACTTGATCCACCGGCCATCGGGTCCCTCGAACCAAGCCTACTTGTCTCTCCGCTCCTCGGAGGCCGCCATGGCTAAGACCTTTCGCGCCTGTTCTTCACCTGCACCAATGCAACCAAGCCGCATTCTACACCTGCAATACTTAAGCCAAGAGAAACGTCAATCCACACCACGTTGTCAATCACTCATCACACCAGGAAGCGACCATCCACCGGTCCTCGGACACACTGGGTCCTCAGACTCTCCCGTGAACCGGTCCTTAGCTGGGATCAGAGCGGCTCGGAATTCCCTTCCTTGGGATTTCCTTCCACTCCCAATCAGCATCCTAAGCCTACAGCGATGCTGGGCATAGCCTCCGGTCATGCCCCCTGTAGCTTATGCTGCACATAAGGTAAAGTTTAGTGATTAAGGTGATATTATTGGTGAGACTTGCCTTCATTGTCGATCCTTAGTCGTTCCTTACGCAGGCGTGTATCATATGTTGACTAGGCTGGGCTTCGGGTCTTCTGGAGCTTCGTCGTCTCGTCGGGCCCGGTCATGCTATCGATGAGAACACATAAAATAACAATCAGGATAACAATACATCAAACAAATCGTAAAAGGAAAATGAAATGGAAACAAGGCGGGGATGGAAGGATTTGCTAAGGGTTGAGGAGTAATGGCTAAAGATTGGATTAATAATCCATTAATTATATAAAATAACCAATGGATTAAAGGATGGGGAATTGGAAGAGAATTATTAAATAATTCCCCGGACGATGGTTGGAGCGATGATTATCGGTATTTCGGAAATTATAAGGATTTCTATGAATAAACCCCGAATGACCGATATGGATTTCTAGAGAATCCTTATCTGTTTCTTGGGCAGCATGATGGCTAGGGTTTCAATGAAATCTAAGGGTTTATGGACGATCAGTTGGATGACGGGGGGTTTAGACGGGGTTTTGGGTTTACACGGTCGGCGTAGCGGCGGGGTTTTGGGGTGGATTAAAGGCATGGCTAAGCTTAGGATATAAATATTAGGGGACTAAGCATATGGAAATGCTTAGAATAATCCCTAATATTTATGAGGATTTTCTGGGGATTTATCGGGCTAAGACAGAGAAAGAGGAATTTTCTGGGTACACCGGGGGAAGCTTTCTATTGGTTAGAGGGAAGCTTATTTGGATTTAGGCTCTAATGACTTGCTAAAAAGGATTGGATGGCACTAATGGGTTTAGAAATATTTCTAGTATTTTTGGATATTTTTGGGGAATTTTTAGAAGTGAGGAAGGGCTCTAAATACACTTGTGTGTACACTTACCGGGGTGTACCTAGCAATTTGCTAGGCGGCTGACGCAGCAGGGTGGGCCAGCTGACGTGGGCTTGTGGGGCCCGCCATGCGCACTATTTAGTGCGTCGGGCGCGTGGGCGCGGTGGACCGTGCGCGCCCGGTCGATGGTCCAGTGGACCACGTCCACCCGCGCTGAGGGTAACGGCGCCGGACGCCGTTTGGGTGGGGTCCACCTGGCAGGGAGGCGAAGGCTGGACGGGGAGGCGTCGGGGCGAACGGCGCTCTGGCTTCTTCTACCTCGCGCCCGGTTGCCATGGGAGGATGGGGGAGAGCTCGGGGCTCGGCCCGATCCCGGAGCTCCGGCCATCGGGGACCAGGCGGAGGGCACAGGGAGGTAGAGGAGGCTGAGGGCGTCTTGTTTCGGGGCTAAATGAGAGGGAGGGAGAAAGAGAAAAGGGCGGCCGCGGGAGGGTTGCCGGAGCTTGGTCCGGCTTGAGGGGTCCAGGGGAGAAGAAGGGCGCCTTCCCTTTTATAGGCGCGGGCGACCTCTGCGGAGCTCGCCACGTCGCACATGGCGGGAGAGGGAGGGTGGGAGGAGCTCGATGCGTGGCATCGAGGTGACGACGGCGAGCTCGAGCTCAGGCGGCCGGAAGGGGGGTCGGCGCCGCATCGCAAATGCGGTGGACGCATGGGGTGGTGACACGCGGCGGGGCGCCTCATCGTGGCCGCTCCGCGCGCATCGAACGGCGGCGGATCGCGGAGGGCGGAGCAGCGCCGTGCACGGTCGCCATGACGTAGGGCGGCGAGGTAGTTGGGCGCTCTAGCGCCATTAATGGCGCTCGGCCGCCGTGGCGGCCAGCTGTGGCTGGCTGGGCCAGCGTGGCGGCCGTGGTGGCCCGTGGCGTGGAGGGGAAAGGAGGGAGGAGCCCTGGTGGCGAGGCTGGGTGGCGGTGGTGGCGCCGGGCGGTGGCGATGGTGAAGGACCGGCGGTGGTGGCGCTAGGCCAGGGAGGCGGCGGGGCGTGTGCGTGTTGCCGGCGAGGATGGGTGGTCGCAGTGCGGTAGGCGTGCAGCCGGGGGCGGCGGCGCGCGGTTGGCGTACAGCGGAGCAGGGGCCCGCCGGCGTGCGGGGATAAGCCGCGGCGGCTGGCGTGCGGCGATGCGCGGCACACGGTGGTGGGGATGCGGCACGACGCGCGGTGAAGCCGTGCCGGTGGCCGCGACGCGGTGGCGGGGGAACCCGCCGAAATAACGGCGGCGCGCGCATGACTGCGGCGAAGGGCGGCGCTGGGGGAATTGCTCCCCGGCGGCGGTGACGTCAGCGCGTCGCAAGGAGGGGGAAGAAGGAGGTGGCCGCGTGGGCCGAGGTGCGAATGGGCCGCGGCGACGAGCTGGGCCGCAGGCGTTAGCGGACCGGGGAGAGGAGAAAGCGGACTGGGCCGCAAGGGATGTTACGTGGCCTACTGCGGCCGCGGTCCGAGCGAGGGAAGGAGGAGAACAAAACGATTGGGGCCGGGAGTTCGAGGGGAGAAACCAGACTTTGCTGGTGGGCTGACGGGTTGAGCTGGGCCGGAAGCGGGGTTTTGGCCCGTTTAACCTTTTAAATAGTTTCCTATTTATTTGAAAAGGGTTTTGAAAGGAATTTGAATCCGAATTTGAACCTGATCTTCTCTAGTTTAAATCTAGGGTTTTAGAGACTTGTTTCGGCACTCAAGTTGTATAGCATCCCTTATATTTTCCCCCTATTTATTTATGGTTTATTATTTACGTTCATTCCTTTAATTTCATAATTATTCCAATAAATCTAAGGATTAACCTAAATAAATCCTAATTAATTTCTACTTGATTTTGAGGGTGTCACACCATGCTCGTTCACTGCCTCTCCAAAGTTAGCCACGTCCGGTGCGTCGAGCACACACGAGGACTACAACCACCTCAAGGTCCTCTTCTACAAAGCATTTAGAAGGTTGGTTGTAGATGCATATGTTTACCATAAGCATTGCAAATTTCTTGGTTGCTCTGTTGCCCTAACCTTGCCGCTAAAAGCTTCATAACACATCGATACTTGGTGATGAGAAGGGAACGACATCATCGATGGTAGCTGCAAGAGAATGTTCCCAAGGTCAAGCTTATGACCATAAACAAAGCACTACCGGGAGATAGCCCGGATAATTAGTATTTATTTCCCTTTTGAATAAAAAAAGCAAGATCATGTCTCTATGATAAAGTTGTCCTTCGGGTATTTTTGCTCTCTAACCATTTCAGGCGAAGATCAAGAAGAATAATGAACACCTTAGAACATGAGAGCTACATCAACTACAATACCGTTGTAAGTTTTATTGAGAGAATGATTACGAAAGGAAACTTGAACTCCACACACATGGGTTGTGTTGCACAACAATGCAAATTCCAAGTGTGGGGGAGGCATGTGAGTATCCCAAGTAAGTTTCTCTTATACCAAACTTATCTTGGTTTGAAATTGGTGCCAGTTCCTGCATCTTGCTCTATAAAATGAAAAAGAAAATAAAAAAAGGAGAATCATATTTTTGAATTCGAATAAAGGCTCCCTGGTTCTTGAACCAGAAGAGCCCCTCTTTTTGTTTCCATCTTTTGGTTTTAAATAACAGTACCAGCACAAGTACAAGTGTGGGGAGATCTCTCAAGCTCATCATCGACGTACACATTCGAGGACCCCCACGAAGGCGTCGCACAACATCGACTACGCTAACATGAAAAAGAAAAACGATGGTATGTGCACTCCACCTCTCGCTCCTTAATTCATGAGTTTGATTGCATTTCAATACCTATCATTAAAATCAATCTCAAGATAAAATAAATCAGGGTGGTATGCCTACCCTCCATGCTTTCATGGTTGGCTTGCATACGATTTATTCCTCGCTTATCGTCTTGATGCTTGTGAACAAATATTATTAGGGAACCATGTTCATCTAAGTAGTTGATGTTTGAGATATGGTTTGATGAAATGATCTTCACTCTTAATGTTTGAGTGCTTGGGAAATTTATTTGAAAATTTGAAAACCCTTTGCAAAGCTCCTCTTTGATATGCCAAAGTCCTACCAAAGCCATATGATGAGTTATCTTGAAAACCTTGTACACTTTTGCTACTTGTCATTGCATTGAGCTTTGTCAAATTGTTGTGACCCTTGTGAGAATTCTTTTCATGCTTTCATGATCAAGGTTCACGTGCACGCCATATATCACCCTTGCTATACTTCTACACTAGAAGTTAGCATTGTATCATTCATCCATCCATTCCACAAATAAACACTCCATCATTTACGTATAAGTCTCACTCCTCAGTTATTATTACAAAAGAGACATGGCTATCGAAAATATATATATATATATATATGGACACATGAAGGTTCACGAAAAAAAAATGTTGGACACATGAAGGTCCAAGAAAGGAAAAATAAAATGATAGCCATGTTCTCAAAAGATTTATAAAGGAGAGAGACCATGCAAAAAAGGAGTTCTTTATTCCATCCACCATCCATCATACCTAGACACGTGCACATCTTGATCTGATTGTATGATTTGATTTCTTCTTGGATCCGTTCTTTGACTTTGCAATACATGTGATGCAAGTATGCATGATCTTCATACCCTACCTTGAGCTCCACATATAGCCATCATTAGAAGTAGGATGAAGAAAGGCAAGTTAATGCCTTGGTGAGGATATATACACATTGAGAGATCTGAGAGAATCAAATGAGGAGCAATGCAAGGTTTGTTTTTGAAAACTTGTTGAAAAATCCCAAGCTACTTGACACATAGAGTTGAAGTGACTTGATTCATGATCGTTCCAATCCTCAACTACCCAAGATGGCATGATAGACACTACAAAATTCACAAGTACAAGGTATGGCTTGGAATATTTCTTATGCTTGTTCCATTTCCATGGATGTCATGTCTCATCTTAGTCCCTACTCCTCGCTCGGGGACGAGCAAGGGTCTAAGTGTGGGAGTGTGTTGACGGCCGTTATTATACAATTTTACTGTCAACATTCCACGATACTCCAGGCTCATCTTGCTCACGCCAATGTTAATTTAATTATTTCTAATGAGTTCCACAAGTTTTGTACAATTTGTGAGTGAAGGAGCAGATGGGGAAAAGAAGAAACAATTTGGGAACAGTGCCAGGCCGGCCGGCCTAGGCCAAGCCGACCGGCCCCCTTTCCCCTCTTCTGGCCATGGCACTGATCCACAAGTTTACTAATGTATCAAAGACGATCATGAGCCGTGCATTTGATGTCGGTTTGATCAAAGGACCCGGAAGGCCTAGGGTGGGATAAACATGGATTGAAGGGCCCACAACCTAGGATTCTTGGACAGCTTCAACCGAACGCAACTGTTACTGACTTCAGGACATCATCCAAGCCGTCCCTGCAAAGGTCGGTGCCACTTGGCACCAGAGCCAGGCCGGCCGGCCTAGATGAGGCCGACCGGCCTACTAGCATGGCTGCTACGCTTCCCCCTTCGCGTGGATGTTAAGCAGGAGGCTAGCTTGATGATGACGCCGGGAACCACCCTTGGAGCCTATAAAAGGACACCCCACTCACCTTGAGAACACGTCGAAATACAAGAGAAGAAGCTCCAAGGCGAAGCGCTGCTCCTAGCCTTAGAAAAATAGGGAGAGAGGCGAGGTGAGAGTTCGGGGGAAGAGCCGGAGGTGTCCGCTCTTCCTCTACTTTGTACCTCGGCGGATGCAGTTCATCTTCGAGTGACTACATCCGGGTCTTGTCTGGTAACTCTGGTTCCCTCTGATTAATCAAGCATCTGCTCTTTCTTACTTTTGTTTCTTGGTTCCTCGTTCACTACTTAGTAGTGGGTGCTTCACTCTGACGTCGAGTGAAGTAGTAATTATTAGTGTAGGCACTGTGTCTAGACTAGTCGTTACCTTGGTTTGCACCCAGTTCAACGGAATAGCTGTGGTAGCCGGCAGGTGGTGACAGCCCTGTCCGGCCGACGTAATCCACCACGTTAGTTCTGGTCTGTAGGACTTAGGGGTAGGCGGTACCACTCCCCTTCTCATCCCTTTCTGTGAGTGGTGGTGTCTCAGGCGCCCGAAGTTAACTCTCGTGAGTAAGTCAGTGTTGCTTGATCAGAGGAATAACCATTGTTGCTACACAAGTACCCTCTCTACCCTCGTCCCATTTAACTCTTCTCTTCGTCGTCGTCCAAATCCACATTTATCCCTTCGGACGAACTAATTAAGGATTAGTACACTTCACGTTCCCCGTGGAAATCGATACTCTGGAATACTCCCGGGTGAAAGCTACATCGGTATCCGTACGCTTGCGGATTTATCTGTAGGTCATAAGAAATACCAACAAGCTTTCTGGCGCTGTTGCCGGGGAACGGTAGCTGTTCTTATCCCAAACCTAGTTCATCCACATATCGTCCACCTACCATTATGAATTCCACTCCTACCTTATACCAATTCTTAGCTCCAAAAGCTGAAGATCTGGAGCCACCATCATCATCTCACCCCATAAAAAGCTCTGGCTACGGAATACACACAAAATTCATAGCCAAGATCAGAGAGAATCCATTTTCTGGAGCTGAAGGGGAGAATCCTTATGTTCACTTACGGGAATTTGAGCAAATTTGCTCATGTCTCGTGATTACGGGGATGGCCCAACAAACTCTGAAATGGAAGGTGTTTCCCTTCTCTTTGACGGGTCGAGCGAAGATATGGTGTGATCGCTATCGTGGGAGAGTGAAGGGAAGTTGGGAGACACTACGAGCAAAATTCTGTCTAACCTTTTTCCCTGAATCTCGGGTCGCTGACCTTCGAATCGAGATCCTTACCTTCAAACAAAGGGAAGGAGAATCACTAGGGGCTGCTTGGGCTCGATTTACCTATCTTCTGGCCTCTGGTCCTGATCTAGGGATCTCTGAACCCATCCTTCTAATACATTTTAGAAGAGGTCTCGAAATCGAATCAGCCAAATTCCTAGATTCGTCCTCAGGAGGATCTTTCACTCATTTGACACCTAGTGAGGGGAGGGCCATTCTAGACAAAATTCTAGAGAACACCCCTTACACTGGGATCTATGATGAATTCCCGGAAGAAATTCCTGAGGAGGCCATAGAAGAGACATCCGCGTCGGAAGATGTGAAAGCATCACAAGAATCCACACCAGTCGTAGCACATCTCTCCGATACTGTCCCTGAACCAACTCCAGCATATGATCTGGACCTACATGATTCTCGTTGTGCCTTCCCCTACGATTTCCACGACGAGCTATTCCTGGAATACAGGGACAGCTCAAAACTTCCCGGAGTTGAAAGGCACACAATTACTAAGGTCCAAGCCACCGATTACATTGACCAGCATTCTCGAGAGGAGCTCTATTCTGTCCAACTCCATCACTCTAAAAATTCTCTGACAGATCCTTTTCACAGGCCTACGATACCTCTTTTGCCTCCCGATCCTCCTAATGAAACATCGCTTAAGGAGGCTATGAATGAGGAGTGGTTGTGTAGAGCGAGATGCTATTCCCAAAAAATTTGGATTAGTTATCCCTCTACGATCCTTCCTTGTTCTATAAGGGGAATAACCGTAGAAGCCCATCTTAACCCCATCATGGAGATTAATGTGATGCCGTGGCACTTAGCGTACACTCTATTGGGCAATGTCTCGCTAAGGCCGTCCGACAAGCTCCTCACTAGTTGTCCCTTTGGACACATCCTTGAATGTCGGGGGGTTGCATGTGCCATGCCACTCATGATAGACAAGATCGAGGTGAGCCTAGACTTTCACATTTTTGATATACTTGATCTTGATCTACTCCTAGGCTGCCCAGTTCGAGAACTCCTTGATAAACCTCAAGGGAGCCTAGATGAAAAGCTTAGGGAAGCTGCCTTCGCCACCACTACCACTTGTCTAGCAAAACCTATGGCGAAGCCTCTTCCTAAGCTAAACCCGTTCGAGAGTATGATGCATGGATCTTCGTTCACATCATCCGAGCCTGTTCTCTTTGAGGTTGCAGTCTCTGCTCTCAAATATTACGAGTCGGAAGAGACCATTCACTTTTGTGAAGAGGAACGATCATCATCACCCTCGAACGAGTTTGAGCCTCTTCCCACTGGCCCTTATTATGTTGTTTCCGACCATGATCGAAAAGCAACATCAAGCTTCCACGATGAATCTCTTGAGATAGTGAACGTGTGGGCCATGGAAGATTGTAAAACACTAACTTTGGAGTCCAAGGAAAATAATCTCTTGGATGAGCATGGAAGTTTCATTCTTGAAGTCATACATAGACCATGCTCGTTCACTGCCTCTCCAAAGTTAGCCACGTCCGGTGCCCCGAGCACACACGAGGACTACAACCACCTCAAGGTCCTCTTCTACAAAGCATTTAGAAGGTTGGTTGTAGATGCATATGTTTACCATAAGCATTGCAAATTTCGTGGTTGCTCTGTTGCCCTAACCTTGCAGCTAAAAGCTTCATGACACATCGATACTTGGTGATGAGAAGGGAACGACATCATCGATGGTAGCTGCAAGAGAATGTTCCCAAGGTCAAGCTTATGACCATAAACAAAGCACTACCGGGAGATAGCCCGGATAATTAGTATTTATTTCCCTTTTGAATAAAAAAGCAAGATCATGTCTCTATGATAAAGTTGTCCTTCGGGTATTTTTGCTCTCTAACCATTTCAGGCGAAGATCAAGAAGAACAATGAACACCTTAGAACATGAGAGCTACATCAACTACAATACCGTTGTAAGTTTTATTGAGAGAATGATTACGAAAGGAAACTTGAACTCCACACACATGGGTTGTGTTGCACAACAATGCAAATTCCAAGTGTGGGGGAGGCATGTGAGTATCCCAAGTAAGTTTCTCTTATACCAAACTTATCTTGGTTTGAAATTGGTGCCAGTTCCTGCATCTTGCTCTATAAAATGAAAAAAATAAAAAAAAGGAGAATCATATTTTTGAATTCGAATAAAGGCTCCCTGGTTCTTGAACCAGAAGAGCCCCTCTTTTTGTTTCCATCTTTTGGTTTTAAATAACAGTACCAGCACAAGTACAAGTGTGGGGGAGATCTCTCAAGCTCATCATCGACGTACACATTCGAGGACCCCCACGAAGGCGTCGCACAACATCGACTACGCTAACATGAAAAAGAAAAACGATGGTATGTGCACTCCACCTCTCGCTCCTTAATTCATGAGTTTGATTGCATTTCAATACCTATCATTAAAATCAATCTCAAGATAAAATAAATCAGGGTGGTATGCCTACCCTCCATGCTTTCATGGTTGGCTTGCATACGATTTATTCCTCGCTTATCGTCTTGATGCTTGTGAACAAATATTATTAGGGAACCATGTTCATCTAAGTAGTTGATGTTTGAGATATGGTTTGATGAAATGATCTTCACTCTTAATGTTTGAGTGCTTGGGAAATTTATTTGAAAATTTGAAAACCCTTTGCAAAGCTCCTCTTTGATATGCCAAAGTCCTACCAAAGCCATATGATGAGTTATCTTGAAAACCTTGTACACTTTTGCTACTTGTCATTGCATTGAGCTTTGTCAAATTGTTGTGACCCTTGTGAGAATTCTTTTCATGCTTTCATGATCAAGGTTCACGTGCACGCCATATATCACCCTTGCTATACTTCTACACTAGAAGTTAGCATTGTATCATTCATCCATCCATTCCACAAATAAACGCTCCATCATTTACGTATAAGTCTCACTCCTCAGTTATTATTACAAAAGACATGGCTATCGAATATATATATTATATATATATATATATATATATATATATATATATATATATATATATATATATATATATATGGACACATGAAGGTTCACGAAAAAAAAATGTTGGACACATGAAGGTCCAAGAAAGGAAAAATTAAATGATAGCCATGTTCTCAAAAGATTTATAAAGGAGAGAGACCATGCAAAAAAGGAGTTCTTTATTCCATTCACCATCCATCATACCTATACACGCGCACATCTTGATCTGATTGTATGATTTGATTTCTTCTTGGATCCGCTCTTTGACTTTGCAATACATGTGATGCAAGTATGCATGATCTTCATACCCTACCTTGAGCTCCACATATAGCCATCATTAGAAGTAGGATGAAGAAAGTCAAGTTAATGCCTTGGTGAGGATATATACACATTGAGAGATCTGAGAGAATCAATTGAGGAGCAATGCAAGGTTTGTTTTTGAAAACTTGTTGAAAAAACCCAAGCTACTTGACACATGTAGTTGAAGTGACTTAATTCATGATCGTTCCAATCCTCAACAACCCAAGATGGCATGATAGACACTACAAAATTCACAAGTACAAGGTATGGCTTGGAATATTTCTTATGCTTGTTCCATTTCCATGGATGTCATGTCTCATCTTAGTCCCTACTCCTCGCTCGAGGACGAGCAAGGGTCTAAGTGTGGGAGTGTGTTGACGGCCGTTATTATACGATTTTACCGTCAACATTCCACGATATTCCAGGCTCATCTTGCTCACGCCAATGTTAATTTAATTATTTCTAATGAGTTCCACAAGTTTTGTACAATTTGTGAGTGAAGGAGCAGATGGGGAAAAGAAGGAACAATTTGGGAACAGTGCCAGGCCGGCCGGCCTAGGCCAAGCCGACCGGCCCCCTTTCCCCTCTTCTGGCCATGGCACTGATCCACAAGTTTACTAATGTATCAAAGATGATCATGAGCCGTGCATTTGATGTCGGTTTGATCAAAGGACCCGGAAGGCCTAGGGTGGATTAACATGGATTGAAGGGCCCACAACCTAGGATTCTTGGACAGCTTCAACCGAACGCAACTGTTACCGACTTCAGGACATCATCCAAGCCGTCCCTGCAAAGGTCGGTGCCACTTGGCACCAGAGCCAGGCCGGCCGGCCTAGATGAGGCCGACCGGCCTACTAGCGTGGCTGCTACGCTTCCCCCTTCGCGTGGATGTTAAGCAGGAGTCTAGCTTGATGATGACGCCGGGAACCGCCCTTGGAGCCTATAAAAGGACACCCCACTCACCTTGAGAACACGTCGAAATACAAGAGAAGAAGCTCCAAGGCGAAGCGCTGCTCCTAGCCTTAGAAAATAGGGAGAGAGGCGAGGTGAGAGTTCGGGGGAAGAGCCGGAGGTGTCCGCTCTTCCTCTACTTTGTACCTCGGCGGATGCAGTTCATCTTCGAGTGACTACATCCGGGTCTTGTCTGGTAACTCTGGTTCCCTCTGATTAATCAAGCATCTGCTCTTTCTTACTTTTGTTTCTTGGTTCCTCGTTCACTACTTAGTAGTGGGTTCTTTGCTCTAACGTCGAGTGAAGTAGTAATTATTAGTGTAGGCACGGTGTCTAGACTAGTCGTTACCTTGGTTTGCACCCAGTTCAACGGAATAGCTGTGGTAGCCGGCAGGTGGTGACAGCCCTGTCCGGCTGACGTAATCCACCATGTTAGTTCTGGTCTGTAGGACTTAGGGGTAGGCGGTACCACTCCCCTTCTCATCCCTTTCTGTGAGTGGTGGTGTCTCAGGCGCCCGAAGTTAACTCTCGTGAGTAAGTCAGTGTTGCTTGATCAGAGGAATAACTATTGTTGCTACACAAGTACCCTCTCTACCCTCGTCCCATTTACCTCTTTTCTTCGTCGTCGTCCAAATCCACATTTATCCCTTCGGACGAACTAATTAAGGATTAGTACACTTCACGTTCCCCGTGGAAATCGATACTCTGGAATACTCCCGGGTGAAAGCTACATCGGTATCCGTACGCTTGCGGATTTATCTGTAGGTCATAAGAAATACCAACACGTACGAGCCACCGCCACCTCGAATGATCTCATGCATGTAGTCTTCGTTGTTATTGAAAGGATCCATTTTCACTGACAATAAAAAATATTAAGTCTCAAACATTGTCTAGTATTTTTCACTAATTTTCTAGCATTTCTTACTATTTTCTAGCATTTTCTACTATATGCTAATATTTTTATATTAATTACATGAAAAGAAAAATGAAAAAAGCACTAACGTCAGCACTGTGAAGTGTTGGGCACGTTACATGTCCAAACATTATCTAGTATTGTGGGGGATATAATACCCGGGTACCTCACGAGCAAGCCTGGCAGCCCACCAAAAGGGGGCGGCCCAGCCCACCGTTCTGGACCTGATGACGTGCGGGACAAGTTGGCGCACGAAGGAAGGATCTGGAAGGAGAAGTTCTAGTTGGAATAGGAATTATTGTAAAGAAGGAAAGGATCCTTAGAGGTAGGATCGGCTACAAACCGACTTGTAACCCTGCCCCCCGATATATAAGGCGGGCAGGGACCCCCTCCAAAACATCGAACAACAACCCAACACATCTTATCTCAACTCATAGCGAAATCCACGCAATACAACACCCCAAAACAGGACGTAGGGTAATAAGTCAAGTCGACGGCCCGAACCTGTATAAACCCCTGTGTCTGTCCATCCTAACCATCTTGCTTCCGATCTTTGCGATCTTCCCTGCATACAAATCACTTCCGTGGGCTACCTCGTGGAAGACTGCCGGAGAATATATCACCGACAGTGGCGCGCCAGGTAGGGGATATCGCCGAGATCAATTTGGTAAGCTTGATGGATCGCGTCAAGATCCTGGATAGCTGCAATCTCCCGGACGTCGACGGATTCGAGATCCAGTTCGGGAACATCACCGCCGCCGCCTTGGATACCCAAGCGGCAGGAGCTACGATCGCCACGGAGGTTTCCTCTCTGGCGTCGACTTCGGCCGTCACGGCCCAATCCGGTCCGATCGGATCTGATCGTGCTGGTTCCACCCCACTGAGTCCATTGCAAAACGCGAGGCCCAACCAGTCGGGAACAGATCTACAACCACTCGGTTCTGATCCGGCTCCTGAGAGTCGCGTCGTCGAGTCATCTCAGAGCGTAAACGCTCAACCGACGCGCGTCCCGAGACTTGAGGTCATCACCGTCCAGACCCCTAGCTTTTGCGCGCTTGCTCAGAAGCAAAAGATTAAGGACATCGTCCAGGCGGATGATTCCCTCTCTAGGAGCGACTCTTACGAGTCAAACCCACAGGGATCCTCAATCCTGGACAACCTGCAGGAAGGTTACACAGCGCCCGATGCCTCTACGGAGCCGGAACTGCTAGGATCACCCGGAGGATTAACTCCGAGTAGCTTGGAGCGTTATACGCCCACATCCGACTTCTCTGAGTCTAAGGAAGATTACCTCGCGCAAGAAGGAGTCGGGTCATACTGCTACATGGTAGCGCCAGCGACGCCACCTAACCCTGTGTCAGAAGACGAGGTCACTCCGGCTGAAGAAACGACTGAAGCCAGGGACCAGCGTCGAGGACGCAACGCTAGTCGGGCGACTCGCAGAGCCGCACGACCACACGGGGCCACTGCATCAGGATCTGGCACCGCTCGACTCCAAGAACCACGTTCGGAGGATCACCGTCGTCATCGGGATCGGCACGACAGGAGGAGCAGCCGGAACCTGATGCGCGACGGCATGTTCGAGTACAACGGATACGACGTCTACGAGACGCCGGTCCAGAATCTCGTCACCATCGACGAGGAAATCAGTCGGCTGCCACCCAGCACTCCAGGCCTGGAAAAGGTAAGGGCTTTCGTGCAGGCCGCCTCCGTCCAGGTCCACCAGATGCAGGGCAGAGCAAACACGGTCGCTTCTGAGCCCGGTCCGTCTCGACGCCGGGCCAGCGGTGGATCGGATCGTGACGAAGACCTTCGCACCACGATCAACAGAGATCGAGACGCGAGGGACGTCATCCGCAACAGCACCGAGGAGCGTCATCGCGAGGAAATCCGACGGCGCGAAGAATACGATCGGGATCATGGAAATCCCCGTCGTAACTCCAACAGGAGCGGCTACTCGACGGAGTCAGACTACTCTGACCCCTCCGGTAGCCCAAGGCGCGGCAACGACGGCGGTCGCACTCCGCCACGAGGACGAGCGGCTCCCCCACGCAGGCGGTCGACCCCGCCAAGGGAGCGAACTCCACCGTGCAACAGAACCTACCGACGGGACCGAACTCCACCCAGGACTCGGAACTATCGGAGGACCTGTTCCCCGCCCAGGGATCGGGATCGCAGGAGGGAGAGCACTCCCCCAAGAACAACAGACGGCTCGGGTTCGAGTGGTTCCCGCCCTAGAGGTCGGTCGGCGGATTCCAGTCATTCACTGAGCGCTTGAGAAGCGTGACATGGCCCAGAGGCTTCAAGCTGTCAGATATCGACAAGTACGACGGAAAGTCTGATCCATCTCAATGGCTTCAGATCTACTACACCGCCGTACAAGCGGCCGGCGGCGACGAGGACGTGATGGCGAATTATCTCCCCATCATGCTCACCAAGGACTGCCGCAACTGGCTGGCAGGACTCCCACAGGACGCCATCGACAACTGGGATCAGCTTACCGCGCTCTTTGTCGGTAACTATCTCGGTACCTGGGAGAGGCCCGGGAGCAAGCGGCTCCTCGGCCAGATAAGACAGCGCAAGAACGAGACCCTGCACGACTTCGTGCGCAGGTTCTCAGAGAAACGCAACTCCATTACAGACGTGACGGATCAGGAGGTTATGACAGCCTTCCAGAACGGCATCTTCGATGGAAGACTGATTCACAAGTGGACTCGGAAGCCACCCGCGACTGTCAATGACATGTTCCGGGTCGCTAGCACGTGGGCGGACGCGGAGATTGCGGAGAAGGAACAGCTCAGCGAGCTCAAGAATCGCTGGGAAGAAGAGAACAAGACGACCCGCAAGCGCGACCGCCGCGAAGACGAAGACCGACACGATGACCATCGTCGCAGCGACAGTCACCCTCGCAAGAAGAAGAGCGAGGGAGATA